>VZUI01088969.1:0-86931 GCA_013401135.1 Cettia cetti | reverse complement strand
CCGCCCGCGGGATCCCCTCCGCGGCCGCCCGCGGGATCCCCTCCGCGGCAGCCTGCGGCTCTCCCGGCTCCGCCGACATCTCCAGGCCGCGCCACTCGAGGCCGCGGCCCCGCGCGCCTGCGCAGGGGGCGGGGGCGGTGCCGCTGGCTCCTCCCGGTTTGGGGGAGAGGCGGGGGCGCGGCCTGAGGAATGTGGTGGTGGGGAGCCCCAAGGGCTTCAAAGACTTTAAAACTCGGTTTAAAACGTGATATTCAGTGGTTTAAAAACTCCGTTTAATCAGCAACCTGCGCCAGGGAGCCCCCAGCTCTGGGCAGAATTATTCGAATGCTCTGTGAAACCTATTCCTGGTTTAAGCAATTTTGATCGGTAGTTATTTCTTTTCCTGTAAAATAAGATCTCAGCCAATACCTATCATACTCATAAGATCAGAATTGTTCCAGCAATAAGGCACTCCCTTGCTGGGGACAGAAAGAATCACAATCGCAGGCAGGAGTCACAAAATTCGTGGAAACACAAAACAGCACCTTTGCTTTCATCCTGTTCTCCTCCTTGGCTGTTCAGGCTAAAAGTGGAAAATACATGAACCTGTGTGCATACATATTTATATGTGGTGAGATGTAGATCATCTTTATCTACATATATAAATTTATATGCATGTGGCGTGTCCCTGCCCATGACAGGGTGGTGGGAATGAGATGGTCCCTTCCAACAAAAACCATTCTGTAATTCTGTGGGTTAGGGCTGGAAAAGGACCTCTGAAGACCATCCACCCCAAACCCCCTGGTAAGGCAGGGTCACCTGGATCAGCTGACACAGGAATGTGTCCAGGTGTGTTTGGAATATCTCCAGAGAAGGACAATCCACCAAATCCCTGGGTAGCCTGCTCCAGTGCTCTGCCACTCTAAACATAAAGTTCTTCCTCACGTTGAGATGGAAATTGTTGTGTTTAATTTTTTGGCCATTGTTCCTTGTCCTGTTGCTGGGCACCACTGTAAAGAGCCTGGCACCATCCTCCTGGCACCTGTCTTCAAGATACATAGATTATTGAGATCCTCTCTCAATTTTCTCCAGACTCACCAGGCTCAGTTCCTGCAGTCTTCCCTCATAAGAGAGATGTTCCAGAAGCCTCATCATTTTTGAGGCCTCTCCAGTAACTCCTTGTCCTTCTGTCCCAGGGATCCCCCCAGCTCCCAGCACCCTGTCCCTGATATTATTTTATCCCCACCCCCAGCTGTGATCCCACATTTTGCATGGCTAGAGGATTCCTAGTTCTCTTTTTCCAGGCTCAGCACTCCATAGTGGTGTCTCCAGAAGAGGGTGGAATGTTTAGCCAACCCAATAAGAGGAATTTTCCCTATTCCCTGTCTTCTTCCCCCAATAAAAATCATGGAACCAATGATCTGCCTTCATTTCTAAGCCTTGCACTTCCAGTGTATGGAGCGGCAGCCATTTGTATGAACCTTTGTTCAGTTTCTGAAATTTAGGTGGCATCTTTTTATTTTCAAGTAGAACTGATGAAATCTCAAGGGAGGAACATTTCCAAAATCCTAACTAGGAGTATTAAATTAGGGATGACAGGAATATTGGCTTCTCTGTTTCAGCTCTCAGGGAGTTTGGGAATCTCTACAGAGTGAGAAGATTTGTTGATCCTCCAAGGTGTGTGAAACAGATGCTGGGATGAGCAGCATGTCTTGTGTAGACTTTTTGCTGCCTGAGCAAGCCACAGTGTGTGAAAAAACAAATGTAAAAAAAAAAGTCTCCTCCTGGCAGAACAGTATGAGTCTCCCCCACAAGATGGCTCTGCAGCCATAGGCTCTGTAAGGGAAGACTGGTAATTTCTCTTTTTTTAAAGCATTAAGTTTAAAATAAACTGAAAGATATCTCCCTCACTAGAAAACCTGCAAAATCCTGCGATACCTTAACAAAGGTGTTAATCTAAGACTTTTTCCTCAAAAGTAGCTCTTTCCACTCTTTCTCTTAAAGGAACAGACTATTACTCTCAGCCTAGTACTTCATGATGCCATCATCCAGTGAACAAAGTGACCATGAAATGGGCGAGGAATGCATCTGGTCAGTCTGGGCTTCATCTGTCTTTACAAACCCTTTGCACGAAACTATGTTTTGCAAATTCAGCTTGCGATGAAGCGATCTGAACCAGCTTGCAACTGTGCTTGTGCCCACAGGTGAAAAAGTTGTGGAAGATATCTTGTAAGGAATAGGACAGGGGGGAAATTACTTAGATGACAGAGGGTAGATTTAGAATGGGTATTAGGAGAAAGTTCCTCCCTCTGATGGTGGTGAGGCCCGGGCACAGGCTGCCCAGAGAAGCTGTGGCTGCCCCATCACTGGAAGTGTTCCAGGCTGGGTTGGACGGGGCTTGGAGCAACCTGGTCCAGTGGAAGGTGTCTTTGCCCATGGCAGGGGCTTGGAATGAGATGATCCTTAAGGTTCCTTCCAACCCAAACTATTTTGTAATTATGTGAAATATTAGATACTATAAGAAATGGAAGCAACCCCAATGAATTGTGGTTATTTGAAATGTGGATTTTTGACATCTTTGTGGCCAGAAGGGTGGCACAGAGTTACCTCAACTAACATAAGATATTGACCTAAAAGCTGTAACTTGAGAGTGTAGCCACATTAGTCTGCAAGTGGGTTTTATCCTCTTGCATTTAATCCTGTAGGTTGGAAGGGCCTGTGCCAGTAATTTTATGTCTTACATCAGTATCCTTCACTTTACCAGCCAGGGCACATAACAAAAAATCAAGCTGAAAATATTGAAAAAGAAGCCTAAATGTTGAAGGATAAAAGATAGTGTCACTTTTAGACCAGGGAGAGTCAGAGAATTGCTCCTGGGAAATTTACATTATGTAGGTGCATAATGTAAGTTCTTATGGTCTGGCAATAAGAGCAGAAGTGGTAGCTGGATACAAATACAGCTGGAAAAGCATAGAAAAGAGGCTGGATAAGTTGTAAATGAGGTTATTGATCAATATCAGCTAATATAAAGAGAGAAATATCTCCAGAAGTATTGCTCAGAGCAGTTTCAGCTGTATCAGGACTGTGAACTGCAAGGACTGGGAGCTTTTTAACAGCCCAGATGTTGCAGTAACAAACCAAGGCTTAGTAACTAAATGGATTCTTTTACTGTAAAACCTGCTGGTTTGTTTTTCTCTTTATCGCTGCCACTGACTCCTTTTTTTTTTTTTTCCCTTCTTTGAAAACAGCTCCACTGAAGTCTGTTCCAGAGGGAAGAGAACACGTCAGTGAGGACAAAGAGCTGAGCAGCACTTAGGCACAGAGCCTTCTCACACCAAATGCCTACAGAGAATGCAGCTGAGGATTGAGAGTCACACAAAATCCCAGCACACTCTGCCTTCCAATACCTTCTGCCCCAAGCAGACCTCTTATCACTAAGTTCACCTTGAACTTGTGGAAACTGCAAGACTAGGAAAAAAAATCAGTCTTGTGGGTATGGCAGAGGAGCCAAGAAGTTTAATTTCCATTCCTGCTTTTTTCTGCAGGTTTGTGAAAATCCCTGTTGTTTGTAGAGTGTTTCAAGCTCTTCACATTGCTTTGTGAAAACAAAGCAGTGCTCTTGTATGTTTTCAGCTCTCATATTGGAAGCAGTTTGATTTATTACCATACGCAGCATTTCCCTGCATCTGGAGACAAATGTATCTAAGGTAGAACTCAGGAAAACCTGTAAATACAGAGCCTTTTCTCTGGCAAATTGAGAAGGGCCCATTCTACAGATTTTGCTCTTTTTCTCTTCATAGAATCATGGAATAGTTTAAAATGGAAGGACCATTTAAAGGTCACTGAATCCAACCCTGCTGCCATGGACAGGGACACTTTCCACTAGACCAGGTAGCTCCAAGCCCTTCCCAACCCAGCCTTGAACACTTCCAGGGAGGTGGCAGTTCTCTCGTGCCTTTCTGATGTGAAAGACAGAGAACTTCCGAATCAAAAATGATTGCTTTTTATAAGGCCACACTGATCTGAACTAAGTTAGCCCAAAACTGAATTATGGAGTTTGTTACAGTTTGAGAGAAACAAACGTGGCAAAGGAAATTTCAGCTTGAAAGTTCCAGCATAGCAAGATCTCATTGCGGAAAGCGTGAGGAAATCTTAGTAGAGGGTGTTGATGCCTCTGCCTTCTATCATAATTTGAAAACTGAACATTAAAGTACTGACAGTAACAGAGGGTAATTAGCCATTGCTTGTCAAAAATAGTATGTAGGCAAAGGTCAGCTCTTTGGGAAAGCAAGTGCCTGTGGATTGACTAGGTTAATCACAAAAACAAGTGTATTGCTGCCAAATTGCCAATTGCTTGGTAACCCACAGGTGAAAGGAAGTACATTTGCTTAGTGGCAGGAGTTTAATGATTCACCATCTGGGTGAAGTAGTCTTCAGTGGAGCATGTAAGATTTTTATTTAGACAATGCAGTCTACCTGCTCGATTTCACCAGCTAATCTGTCTCAAGGCTCCATTGACAATATTGGCTGCAAGCTTAATTCAGTTGTCTGAATATGAGTAACAATAAAAGTTCTCTTATTAGTTTTTCTGTATCCCTAATGTATTTAAATTAACTTAAAATAACACATCCACACCAAATAAGATAGAATAATCAGTTTGTGGAAAAGGTGCTTTTTAGGCACAAAGTTTGGAGACCAAACTGAAAACATGATAATTTTTTTTTAATAGAGCAAGGCAAAGGCGCCTCACTCAAAACAGAGGATGTTGTATTTGCTTTTAACTGGACGTTAGTTGATTGTTTAGCTGTTTTTTCACATAGTTTTTGCATTAAATTCTTCCCTGTGAGGGTGGTGAGGCCCTGGCACAGGTTGCCCAGAGAAGCTGTGGCTGCCTCTGGATCCCTGAAAGGGTCCAAGGCCAAGTTGGACAGGGCTTGGAGCAACCTGGGATGGTGGAAGGTGTCCCTGCCCATGGCAGGGGCTGAAAGGAGATGAGCTTTCAAGTCCCTTCAACCTAAACCACTTATGGCTCTGATTTTTTGTGGCAGAGCTTTTCTGCAGATTGGAGCCTTTTGGTGTGATCTGGTCATGCCCCATTGTGAATTCCTGTTACCCTCCCAGACTGGGTGATTAGGGACGCCTTCCACTAGCCAGGTGACTTTGACTTGGATCCAGGCAAAGAAAAGTTTTCCTACACAGTTTCCAGGTACAGTTGAGGAGTTAGCATGGGCCAGGGCTAATTTCCCAGAACAGAAATAAACAGAAGGAATTACTTCTCTGAAGATTAATGCCCATACAAAATCAGATAAGAACCTCTGGCACTCATGATGCCATCTAGAAAGATGTTTGCTATAACATGCAAGTAACTTTTTTGTTTGTGTGTTTCAAAAGATTTCTTATACAGTCCCCCCCCAAACCTGAACTATATGGTGATCAGATGTAGTTTATGGAATTATAGTCAGTCTGGTTACTTGTCTGCAGCTGGGAGGAGTGTTTCAGCTAAAAGCAAAATAGATGAATGGTCTTTCAACTGATTTTCGGCTTTGTTTTATATTCTGCAGCTGCTTCTAAATCACAGCAAAAATCAACAGTATTATTCATGCTGACAAGATTAAAAATTATGAAAAATTATGAAGGAGAAGCCAAAGCTTTTTGTGTTTGCAACCTTTTCCTCGGCTAAACATGTCAGGTTCCTCCTAGCTTATTTTTATATTTTCCTTCCAGCTCAGATTATTCCATCTTAAAATATTTTAGGTACTTTTTACATTTTCAGCAAGTGCAAAACATTGTTTTTGTCTGGAATTTTGCCTTGCATAAGTGGCAGTTACACAGCAAGTTGGAAGTGATTGAGACATTCACCAAGTGGTATGGGTTTCTTATTAAAGTAGGATCATTACTAGGGTGATTGAGCAGTCTAAAGGCGTTATATTTATATTTTTCCCTGTGAGGGTGATGAGGCCCTGGCACAGGTTGCCCAGAGAAGCTGTGGCTGCCCATTCCTGGAAGTGTTCAAGCCCAGGATGGGCAGGGCTTGGAGCAACCTGGCCTAGTGAAAGCTGCTCCTACCTTCAGGAATCTCATTCCTTATCTGTATTCATTCCTTATCTGTATTTCTTTATGGAATATTTAAAAAGAGGAATCCAGATCTTGCCCAAACAGGTCTGCATTCCCTGATAGATGGTATGAATCCATGCATCTCAGATATGTCTGTTGAGTTCACAAAGTGCTCTGAGATTTCAAAATACAGCTATTATGGAAATAGCCATTGTTATTCTTGTTTTTAATAGCTGCTGAAAGTCAAGAATATTTTGAGGTAAGTGCCAAGTTAGAAGCTGTGATTCTGAATAGAGTTTTTCAAATACTCAAGGGGTCTATTATGTTTGAAGTAATTTGTCTGGACTGTCATCCCAGAAACATGTGGTGGAAGGGGATCAGACTGGCACAACAAAGACTGGCAGTGGTACTCACATGTCCTCTTATGGAGCCACTTTATGGGTTTGGTTGTGCTGAAGATGTTGAACACTTTGCAGGACATTACTGAATTTTCTTGAGCTGTCTGAAACAGCATTTCCATTTCATGGCAAATGTCAAAGTTTCACAGTATGTTTTTATTCTTCATATGAACATACCCACAAATATAAAACCTTTCCTGCCCATTCAGAAAAGTGTTGTTTTAAATGAAGAATAAATATATAGAGAGAAACTTCACTTCAAAATTAAATTACTAGTTAAGCCTATTTTGTTTGGTTTCTAATCTTAGTATGAGGTGTTGGCATGTGTCCAAAGAAGGTCAGCAGAGCTGGGGAAGGGTCTGGAGCACAAGTCTGAGGAGGAGCAGCTGAGGGAGTTGGGGAGGCTCAGCTGGGGAAAAGGAGGCTCAGGGGGAACCCTCTGGCTCTGCACAACTGCCTGACAAGAGGGGACAGCCAGGTGGGAGTCAGGCTCTGCAACCAAGGAACAAGTGAAAAGACAAGAGCAAATGACCACAAGTTGCACTAGGGGCGGTTTAGATTGGATAATAGGAAAAAAAAATCTTTATTAAATGGGTTATCAATTATTGGCAGTGGTAGAGTCACCGTCCCTGGAGGAATTTAAAAAAACCCATGTAGATGTGGCACATGGGGACATGGTTTAGTGATGGGCCTGGCAGTGCTGGGGCAATGATCGCATTCAATGATCTTAGAGGTGTTTTCTACCCTAAACAATTCTGTGATTCAATGATTGTCTCCTGACACAATGGTTCTAATGGTTCAGGACATGGCCCAGCTCATCACACTGTAACCTGTCAGGATAAGTACCAGGTAAGGATGATACTGCTGGGCAACTATGTGGGCAGTTTCCAGAGGATGAGATTCATCAGCAATTACCTAATTTTAGGTGGCTTTTTTTGTGTTGTGACTACATTGGAGCTTGGTGGCCAAATTCCTAATTTGGAGACAGATTTTCTA
Source organism: Cettia cetti (assembly GCA_013401135.1). Taxonomy (NCBI): domain Eukaryota; kingdom Metazoa; phylum Chordata; class Aves; order Passeriformes; family Sylviidae; genus Cettia; species Cettia cetti. Next base: position 79,504 of record VZUI01088969.1, on the reverse strand, counting down.
CAGCCAAAAATGTGTAGTCCAAGTCAGTCTTAAATTAGATACCTCTACTTAGACAAGTGATTTCCTGTCTCTATTGCCTGTACTGAGTCATTCTTCACTAAGCATAATGGGAGTCTACTGTTGTAACCATGTCCAATTAGGTTTGAATTTGGTGCTGAATTTCCCCCTATTCTATTCACCAGTAGGATGAGAGCTTTCTGTGAACTAATTAGTGGTAATAACTTGAAGCCTCTTGTTCATTTATTGTTATTATCTTTATAATATGCATGAGACCATTTTGGGCCTATGATCCAGAACATGTAACTAGAGTAGGATATAAAGGCTGTATTGTCACTGGAATATTTCTAAGTTGTTAATATAAAATACTCCTGGGGTAAAGCTCTGTAGTTCGTGCAAGACAACTCAAAACCAACTGGGTTTATCTGAACCTGTCTCCATTAGGATCTTGTGTTGACTTTGCTGTTTGATTTAGCAATCAGCTATAAAAGACAACATTTTGGAAGACAGTCTAATGAAGATACTTAGGGTGATATTCTTCCAACCACATTTTTTAATCTGAGAAAATTACTTCAGGCTTTATTCTCTTTATGGGAGAGAGCAGAAATTTGAGGGAGGAAGCAGAAATTTAGAGTGTGAGTCAGTTGACCTATTTTAGATGTCCATTTTGGAGTGATGAGCTGCAGATGAAATGCTAATTTCTCCCCATTGAGTACTAGAGGGCCAGAGGGGGATTAGTTTAGATGCAAGTGACCAGTGGGATTGGAGGAACTCATCCCATCCCCACTTCAGGGTACAACATTTGGCCTTATCAGCAATAGCTTTATCACCCAGCAAATGCCATGACTGTTATGGGATCTCTCCCAGGACAAGTCTGCATGGAGATGAGACCAGCCACTGGAACTGGACCTCCATTTCCATTTAAGAATGATTCACAACCCACTGAGGGCAACAGGAATCTTTCCACTGGCTTCAATGGGCTTTGCAAACCCCAGGGTTTCAGCATACATTAATTTAGCAGCTGGGTGCCACAATTTAAGATAACATCATTCTCCTGGGTTTTATTACCAATGTTTTGCCAAAGGTCAGCACTCTCACAGCAGAGCTGGCAGACCAAAGCTGGCCACAGACAATAGAGTGGGTCACTTGGCCATAAAGGCTGTGCCTGTGCTGCTCTGAACACATTATTCCTTCCCTTGGTAGCTGAGTCTCCTCTGGTTTATCAGTCGATAGTCTTCATCATCATAGAAATCCATACTTAATCCCTTTGTTCCAGGCTGCCAGTGGACTGTGGTTTACAAAGAGCAGCCTCCCCATCCAATCCCCACTCCCTGACATGAGATCTCTGTCCTTTCAGCCTTTGACCACCTTGAAGCTGCATCTCAGTAGCAAGTCTGATGGATTAAACAAATCACCTCTGATAAAGAGGGGGATGAAAGAACCTTTGATAAGAATTCAAGATAGACAAAAAAAAATTAGGGTAAAAACTGAATGTTCTTCCTTTCTGCCAGGCAGGCAGAGATGTTCCTTATTTGAAGGAAAACTATTAAGAGAAAATTCAGTATTGAATTGTATAATTGAAGCATAAAATGTCATTAATTAACAATTAAATAACTTGAAAAGATATTGCAACTTTTGGGGCAAGTGAAAACTCTGGAGAGAAAACAGAAGAGTTTAAGTATTTGTCTTGTTTTTGTGGTATTGTGGATGCTTTTGCAATACTTATACTTTTACTCACTCCACTGCCTCAAACATCCTTTTTGTTTTCTGGGAAAAAATTATTATTTTAGAACCCACAGAGTGCTTCAGAGAACATTCTTCTGCCTTACCAGAAAACCTTACAGGTACTGACAGTTTTCTGCATCAAAAGAGGGGCACGCTCAAGTTCACTGTGTTGTCCAGGTCAGTGTGATGTGACTCTCACAGTCAAACCCAGTTCATTCAAATGCTAATAACATCATTGTCTTGGTCATGTTTCTACAGGAAGGAACTGGTAATTAAAAATCTTTGGGAAAATAATATTAAAGTTGGACAGCTAAAATACTTTGTTTAGTTTTAAATATCAAGCAGGCTTCATGACCAATGCATGCTCTGAGGAATTTCAGTTTTGGCAGTAATGGAAACAAGAGGAATATAATACAGTTGAAACCCTTAACTCAAGATATGAGACCATAAGTTCCAGTTAATCCTTCATTACAGGTTTCTTGTGTTTCTTGGAATGTCTCTCAGGACAGGATTCAAATCAACCAAATTTAGCCACCTCAAAATGGTGACTTATTTAAGACACCTCTCTGGGATCTCTGTAATCCTGGAATGGTTTGAGTTGGATGGGACCATAAAGATCATCTTGTGCCACCCTCTACCATGGGCAGGGACACCTTCCACTATCCCAGGTTGCTCCAAGCCCCTCCAACCTGGTCTTGAAAACTTCCAGGGATCCAGGGGCAGCCACAGCTTCTTTGGGAAACTGTGCTAGGGCCTCACCACCCTCACAGTGAATAATTATGGTATTATGATTATTATTGCTATTATTGCTATTATTGCTATTATTGCTATTATTCCTATTATTCCTATTATTAAATTTAATATCAATAGGCACTTCCAAATAACAACTGATCTCATCCAGAGAAGGTGCATATTTCTTCACCAAGAGTGTCTTTCATTTCAGTGATCTTTCCCTACTGATTCCTGGGGAAGTCTGGATGACCAGTTTTAACCAGATCTGGAACTTTTAAATGGTTTTGTTTAGCTGAAATACATTCTTTGGTGAAGTTAGGGAAATAAAAGCTATTTAAGTACATGTGACAGATTTTAATATATTCAGTTACAAGCCAATAAATGTTTGCTTCGAATGTTAGGGTTATAAAAAGCATTTCAACATGTGTGACAGGAAAATATTTTAATATATTCAGTTATACACAAAAAATAGATTGATATTACCCTGTCAACTTCATGCTTTAAAATGATCACAAGTCAGTATGACAGCAATGATGAGTGAAAAAAGGGTCATAATTACGGTTCTTTATTTACTTCATGGTTTTTGTGCCTGTTGTATTCATGCTGTCAGAGTTTTTCTTAATAACCATAATGGATAGAGATGGCCTAGAATTTCCCCTTCTGAATGAATACAGAGTTTCTCTCCTGATGAGGACATGGAGTCAGCAAACAAACAAACAAACAAACAAACAAACAAACAAACAAACAAACAAACAAACAATGTTTGCAATGCAGACTGAATAGAAAATGCAGCTTCACTTCCAGATAAGCCCAAGTGAGCCCTGGGGACCTTTTTCCCCATGTCCTGATCCAGGTCCAACAAGGCCTCAGCACTAAACCTCATGAAATTCAATGAGGCCAAGTGCAAGATGCTGCACCTTGGTCAGGAAAACCCCTGATATCAACCCAGAGGATAGATTGAGAGCAGCCCTGCTGAGGAGGACTTGGGGGTGTTGCTCAATAAAAAGCTGGGCATGACTTGGCAATGACTGGTCATTTCTTGCACTTGCAGCCCAAAAAGCCAGCTGTGTCCTGGGCTGCATCAAAACCAGCCTGGGCACTGGGTCAAGGGAGGTGATTCTCTCTTTCTCTGCCTTGCTCTTGTGATATCCCACCTGGAGTGCTGCATCCAGCTCTGGGAGCACCAACACAAAAAAAGATGGGGATATATTGGAGCAGGTCCATAGGAAGGCACAAAGAGGCTCCAAGGGCTGGAGCCCCTCTGCTCTGGAGCCAGGTTGGGAGAGATGGGGATGTTCAGCTGGAGAAGAGAAGACTCTGGAAGACCTTAGAGCCCCTTCCAGTGCCTAAAGGAGGCTTCCAAGAACACCAAAAAGGGATTTTTTACAAGGGTATTTAGTGAGAGGGGACAATGGCTTCAAACAGACCGGGTTTATATTTTGATTAAATATGAGGAAGAAATTCTTCCCTGTGAGGCTGGTGAGGCCCTGGCACAGGTTGCCCAGAGAAGCTGTGGCTGCCCCTGGATCCCTGGAAGTGTTCAAGGCCAGGCTGGACAGGGCTTGGATCAACCTGGGATAGTGGAAGGTGTCCCTGCCCATGGCAGGGGCTGAAAGGAGATGAGCTTCAAGGTCCCATCCAATCCAAACCATTCTGTTCCCATGAACATGTGACAGTGATTTAGAGGATATAAAGAAGAAAGCTTTTATTTGCATCCATTTCTGAGGCATTAAAGCACAGAAAGATTTAATCCCTGGTCAAAAATCAGTGACAGGAAGACTGTGGCAAGATTCAAACCCAGAATGCCCTAGGGCCCTCACCACGAGATTTTTTATTTCTGAGCGTGGGTTCATCTCTTTTTTTTCAGTGTAATTGAGTGCAGGAAGCATTCACAGTCACTGTTGCTGGTTTTGAGCATGACCTATTAGAGAATAACCTGAACCATCCTCTTGGAAGCAAGACAATACTTTTCTGATGTCCAGCAGATAATGTGAGCAGCAGAGGAATTGATGTCATCCCTACCTGAGATGAAGGAGGCTGCAGTGATGCTTTTCTGAGGCCCTTCCTTGTCTTGAGAGTTTTTCATTATAGAGTGGCCCTGGGGAGGCAAGCAGAGAGATAACTCAATATTGGCAAAACAAACTGAGCACTGCATAAACATGGGGGAAAGAGCTGGAAGTTTCTCTGTGCCAGTGCAGGGAACATCCACTAAATATTTAACTTACTCTCGGTTTTGTTTCCTGTCAAGTATCAAGAGCAATGAGTAAAGGACCTGGCTGCAAGACAATAACACTTATGGGATCAATTTTTTGCAAGTTTAATGATCTCTTATATCCCTGCAAAAGGCATTTCACACCACTGCAAAGGAGTGAAGTGTGAGGAAGTAAAACCTAAAGCACTTTCCAAGGGGTTGAAAATGCTCTCTGGAAGCAACGTGTTGCTGCAGTTCAGTTAACCTTGAAAACTCAAGTAATTAAAATGCTGGTGACTGAGAAATATTAATTTTGAGAAAGTAGTTTTTCTTCTTTCCCTCACAGTCCTACTCTGTGCCATGTTTATAGCCATCTTGAGCTGGAAGTTTTGTATAGGGGGAATTAACCACTCCTTGGCTTAAAGGATAAAGAGACCTCAAAAAGGAAGTCAAGACAGAAAAACTGTGACTTCTCTCACTCATATAATTATAATCTGAAGGCTGGAAAAGAGACCTGAACATGATTTGATGAAGAAAATGACAGAGAGTCTTGACATGAGGCTTCTGTTCATTTTCTGTTCATTTTCTGGTGCTCTCCCTGATGCTGGGGACCCTTAAACTCCAAGCAATGTCTTTCACGGGAAGTTAAAATCCAGGGAAGTTGCCTTAGCAGTAGGTTGCTGTGATAGTTGTCAGTCAGGCAGTTCTGCTCAATGCTGTCCTTAACAGGGTCATTGTCAAAGAGCTGGTGATGCCACCAGTATATTGTAGAGCAGAAGTTTTGTCTTCCCCATTCTACCTAATAAGAGATTTGTTATCATCAAGCCTCTGTTATGTCTTTGTTTCCCAATTTGTTTTTCTTTCTCCATTAAACTTTGTGTTCCAGATTGAACAAGGAAACCTGCTCTTTTACACCCAAGAGAAGAATCTCCATGAATTTCCCCTCTTATCTGCCTCTATTTTTTTACAGGATTCAGTCTCAGCTATTTTTCTTTTCTCTAAATAATAAGTTGTAATCCTAGCATTTTTGAATTCCCAGCGTGGGTCTATTTAGAAATTAATAAGAGTAATTCTAATATGAAAGAAAATTGGCCTCTTTAAGCTATTGTTATGTCACAATTGTGCTGAGAGGCAAAAGCCAACAACAGCGCTGCTTTGTTACCAGGCACTGGGCAGAAATAGCTGGAGGTCGGTCAGACCTTGGAAAATGAACAGTTTCAGCAGGTCAATCAGAGGCAGCAAGAGGAAGGAGTGACCTGAGCAGTGCCACACTCCTCAGCAGCAGAGCCAGGGCAGTGCCATGGAGTTCCTCTGTAGTGCCATAGCATGGCCCCCAAAACCCTGCCACACCATCTGTGTGGGATACACGGCCATGCCTGCTCTGGGATCACATCCATGGGCTGCTCTGTTCCTGCCTTGGCACAGAAACTGGAACAGGGAATAGAGGTGGGTGCACCCAAACAGTGTTCAGAGAGCCCATGGTGTCAACACAACTGGGTTACACCATTTAGGTAAAGATTATCAATATATAATCAGCTCTTTCCACAAAGGTTGTATAAAGACCCTGATTGCTTGTCTTCCACTCTGGTAAGCTTTTCTCTGACTACCTTTAAATAAATGTAAAAACATTCCCTCAAAACAAATCCCCTTTCCACTCTTCAGTGAAGCAAGGAACAACAACACCAGCTGCAACCAGTGAACTCTTTTAGATGCAGCACTGGGAGGACTTCACTGTCCTCATTCCAATGTCCTGGAATGCCCTGCAGTGTTTCCTGTCCCATATATGACCCTGCATCCCAAATATCCCACCACAGCCTGTTTGGTCCTGTCTTGGTTCTGCCAGGTCCCAGTCCTGCTACCAAAGTTAAGGAACAAAGAGAAAGACCAGTTTCACCTGTGCTGCTGCAGGGATGCTCCCTCTCAGCATGGTTCTGGATTTCATAGCAAAAAGGAGAGGATGGAGTTTCGTCATTCAAAAGAGGAAGGGGTGAGCCCAAATCAGCACTAGGTCAAATGAAAAAAAGACAAAGGAGCAGAGCTGGGACTAGTCATGAAGCTGGGCAGACTTCTAAAGAGCTGGCCTTCCTGCTCCCAGTGCTGCTGGAAGGATCTGGGCAGGTTTGGTCCCAACCCTACACATGGTGATCCCTTGTCTCCCAGTTCTATTTGCTGTTTTGCTGCTTCCAGAACACTTTTGATCTTAGGATCACAGACAATCAAGTCCTTGTTGCCATTATGCTGCTGTAACACAAAACTGGAGAGTCTTAAATGATTCAATCTATCAACTCTGGCTTTTTGGAGGGCAGAGTGGCTGGAATGTGTTGCTTCCCAGGTCACCACTCTCTGTAGCCACACTCATGCATGCCCAGAGTTGTGTTCACCTTTGAGGTGTGCAGAGGATGATGAGACAGAGTTGCTGCATAGCAATATTCCTGTGGCGGCCCAGGTGCTCCTTTCTACAAATTGTGGGGTTTTTTCCCCCATTGTCTGAATAACACAAAGGAATTGTGAATAAATGGAGTGCAGGACCAAAATGTAAAGGAAAAGTCAGTGGAGCTTGCTTCCAAAACCAACATGTCAATAAATGGTTGAAAAAAACCCCAAAAACTGTAAGAAAGTGACCTTGTGTGATTATTTGTGCAATATCCACCATCACAGAGCATTGTTTTGTCTCTGAGCTCTTGAAAATGAGAGTAGTTGCTGTTCATACCACTATTAAACTGAGATCTGGGAACATGGTCACCATATTAAATATGAGCAGGTTTGCAATGTCAGATTCCATTGCATGGGCAATACATTTTAGTCTTCTCTTTTCTTGACACAATAGTAGCTTTCATTTTATTTTAGCACCTTTCCTTTTCACTCTTAGTGTATTAGAGTCTGTCTTCTCACACCTCTGAAACAGCTGTAGTATGCTTCATACTTGAATGTTGAATTAACCTTTTTATATCTTGTTCCAATCTCTCCCACCTCCTGCTGTGTTTCTCCTTTGCCTTGTTTTCTCTAATTAGAGCCTTTCATTGCATAATTGAGAACACTGGGGAAAAAAAAAATATATCCCTGAGAGGTCAGCCTATTGCCCAGTTGAAAAGAGCTGGTTTGTCATGTCAGAGACATCTTTACTCCATGTGTGACTTTCCTCACTGTGTACGTGGTATTTTTTTCATCAGTGCAGCATGAATATCATGGTTACAACAAAAAATGAGTGTTTAATAAATGTGAGCTTCTGGCTTTTGTTCCACAACCTTCCCCCAGCCTCGTTGCCCTTCCCTGGATACACTCCAGCCCCTCCATGTCCTTTTTGTCCTGAGGTGCCCAGAATTGAACACAGCACTTTGAGCTGTGGCCTCAGCAGTGCCCATCACAGGGGACAGTCACTGACCTGGTCCTGCTGCCACACTATGGCTGATCCAGTCCAGGTGCCACTGGCCTTCTTGCCCACCTGGGCACAGCTGGCTCATGTTCAGCTGCTGTCACCAGCATGCCCAGGTCCTTTTCCAGCTTTCCAGCCACTCTTTCCCCAGCCTGCAGCACTGCAGGGGTTGTTGTGACCAAACAACTCACTTGGACAGGGTTAACCAATACACAAGTATTATATATTAAACTGGTTGTAGTGAAAGAGCAAAATGTATTGATCCAACTACATCCTTCGGTTCCTGCCAAGGGAAGTTAGGGAGTTTAGTGTCCCTAGACTGACTTTAGACTTTGTAAATAACCCCTCAAGCAATAACATGCAAGTCAGTGCAGGCAGCCAGAAGAAAACAATTTAAAAATGACTGTGCTTGAGGCTGCAAATACCAGTTTAAACAAGACTATGTTGTTGAAAACATACGACTCCATGAGGAGACTCTGAGAATTCCACTTAAATGCTGGTTCTGGTTTTCATAAATAGAGGTGAAAGCTAGAGAAGCTCAGCTAGAGGTCTCAGCTCAAAGATGAGCTTCCAAAAGTAAAACACAGAAATAAACAAATATTTAAAAGGAAGGAAGTCGTATGAATTCTTAGAGAATATGATGGAGTCGTCTCCTACAAGGAGTTTGGAAAAGGTGGAATTTTTTAATTAAAACCTTGAGTTGTGCCTCATGGCAGATGTGTTTTGCAGCAAGGAGAGGGCACTCAAAAGGGACTGTCCCCACAGACTGTTTGTACACACTCTGCTCACTTGAGATATAACAGTCTTTGCAAAGGGAAGATATGATCACAGTAGTCAGAAAGAAACAGGAATAACAAAGTCATGTCCTCTTCTAAATGATACATGATTATTTTTTATAGGCATTCCTGATAAGGACCCAGATTCATAACCCTCCCCACATGCCAGGAAATATCGGTGATTTTGATATATAGCACCAAACACATGCAGTATTCATGTTCCAAACAGCTCCAAACATTGAGACATTTTATCTTTCAAAATGAACCACTACATAGTGGCAAACTGGTAATTCAGAGCAATTCCCTTGTTCCTACAAATAAATAGTACTCTTTATTTTTTCCCCTGTGGAAAGTAAAAAAAAAAGTAGGACATTTTCACTGGGTACATCAAAACTCATACCCTGCTTTACCAACAATGGGAACTTGTTTTATATATTTGTCCATATTTACATCAAATATGTGTAACAGTTTCATGGTGGGTTTATTAACTTCATCCTTCCATCTGCCTTATTTCATGACTACTTTATTAAGTCAAAAGTAAGTTTCACAAAACAATTCTAGAATATGATTCCCCCAAATCAGTGTTTCTGAAGATGTATAAACTTGGGCTGCTGTGAACAGATCATATGGCTTGATCTGATGTGCAGGAAGATGATGATGAGCACAACTTGCTATTGTTAAACAACACTTGAATAATGCACTGGCTTTGGATCTGTCAGCTCTTCTGGTTTTAATCATTCATTTCATTTTCTTTTCTTCCATTTCGTAACTGGACTGTTGATGTAATCCTACCCCATGTGAATGCTAAGTTGAGGGTTTCACAATAAATGAAATGCCATCTAAACCAGCATGAAGGAGCCACAGTGTAATCTAAGGTGCCCACAAGACCTGGCAGAGGACCGGCCTCCTGATGTAGCCAGTGGGGTCTTCAGTAATTAAATAATAATTAGCAATTAAATTCTCAGCAAAATGTTTTAATCTTGTCCTTGGTCTGCTTGCTTGCCTTAAGAAAAGCAATGTTTTATTTTAGTAGGGAGAGGCTGGACCATGCAACAAGTGGGAAAGCAGGAGATCTCTCTGGGTCTATGTGACATCAGGCTCCTTGAACTGAGACCTCTGCCATGGTTTCACCAAGAAAGGCCAAAAAGAAATATTAGGTGAGATGACTTGGCATAGGCCAAGATTTTTATCAAGAAAGGGTTTTATCAGAAATAAAAGCTCTATTCAAGAACTTCGAAACATTCAATCCTCATCCAATGGCTGCACCTTGAGAATCTAAATGTTTGCACTCAGGATAAGAGCAAAACTCATGGACAGCATCTGTACCAGGGAAAAAAAATACTTGTTTTCAAAGTTGATGATGTTACTGCTTTCTGGGGCCAATCCTGGGCTTGTTTTAGCTAATCTGTGCCTGGGAATGCCAGGACAATGCCAGCTGGTCCAGCCCAAATCAGTGCCAGGAACTGTTCTGCGAATTTACCAAGGTGAGCCCTCAGATTCCAACCTCTTTGTGGTGGTCTGGTGTTGTGTAATTGTAAACCAATACAATGGGTTTGTGTACTGGATCAAGTGTCAGAATGTGGCAATTTTCTACTTTCTGCCACAGGATTCGTGTCATTTGCTACTCTAGCAGACATTTCTCCCTGTCCTTGTTCTTCTCAGGTGCTACAGAATCACCTCCGCATCCTGTCCTGGCCATGCCCCTCCTGGGTACTGCAAAATCAACCCTGTCCTGGCCAGAACCAGAACACTCCCCCAGAATGTTATCAAATGGTCACCTCTCTTTCTCACACAGACTACACTGAATTGACCAAGCTGTTTGAAACTTTTGGTCCTGGGCATGTTTTTGAAACATCGCCTCTTCCCTTTTTTATTCTATTCTGGTAAAAAACCTTCCTTTTATGATTAACACTGTATATATCCTACCTTCCTGTGCTAAATTGAGTCTTGCTTATACACCCATGGCTTGAGAGCATTGCAAAACCCACCCATATTCATTCAGCTGAACCTCCTCTGCTGAGGAACGTTCAGTGAAGGACACCTGCACTGAGCAGCTCATGAGCAGCTGCTGGATTTCATGAGTTGGGTGGTGTCTTTATTCCAGAACTGTGAGACTTTGAACAAAAAGGCACTGGAACAACTGTTGTGGGGTTTCCATGCTTGGAGATATACAAAACCCTGCTGAAACTAAAAGCTTTTGAAGTCTCCCTCATTCCTACATTTAGGCTGTTACTGCTATACTCGAGCACCTAAATTCCACCTAAATCACAATTGAGATGCCTCCATGCCATTATGAATTTAAAAATTCCTTATCAAAGAATCACAAAATGGTTTAGGCTGGAAGGAACCTTAAAGAACATCTAGTTCTAGACCTCTGCCATGGGCAGGGATGCCATCCACTTAGCCAGGTTGCTTATTATGGTGATTTTAGGCTCAGATATTTTAAGGAGAAGGAAAGTACAGAGGTGAGGTGTTCCTGTGGCTGCTTGCCAAGTCAGAACTCTGGAGTGTCACAGAGTGACCTCAGAGGTTGGTTCTCTTCTGGTACACTACACTGGATGGAGCATCCTCTATTTCTGCACTGGAGCAGCTCAGACAGTCCTGTCTTCAGTGGTGTGACTATGACCCAGCTGAGCCCCTGCAGCAAACACCTTTCCTCAAACACTTCAACTCGGACACTCCTGCCCCAACCTCTTATCTCCCATACTCAGCCATAAAGCTGGAAAACAAATTCTCTTGCTTGCCCCCTCAGCCTGGCTTTATTTCCCAGGGCTGCTGATGGTTGAAGAACAATTGCTTTTTCTCAACTGAGGGGATTTGCATTATGAATCTTCCCGACAAGCAAGGAGCAGAAGGGTGGGAGAGGAGGGGTGGGAGGAGAGATGCTCTGCCAGCCAGGCAGGCGGGATCGCTCTGGCAGCAGCTCTGCCTGGCTTTCACTCTGCCTCCCAGGGGGAAATCCTTCCTCTCACTCCAGGCTTCTCCCCTGCCACACCAGAGGCGGGACAAGGAGGCAGCAGAAGGGTCCCTGCTCTGCCAGCACCCAACACCAGCTCTCACCTGCAGCAGGCAAACCATGAGGACGAGCTCTTTGCTCCTGCAGCGTCTTCACCCTTGATTGAAAACCTTCACCCATCCCCACGAGGAACCATGGAGGAGCAGTACATTTCCAAACTCCACCCAGTAGTGGATTATGGAGCTGGGGTCTTTCTTCTAATCATAGGTGAGTTCACAGCCTGCTCAATTGCTTGGAACCAGGGAACAGGGTACAGGGATGCCCTGTCTGTGCTGTAGTCAGGCAGAAGAACCTGGAGGGAAATTACAGCAAATATTTCCCCACAGATTCCCTTTCTTAGTGCCTTGGAATTGGTTTGCTGCCAGGATTAATCTCCACTCTTGGATTTGTTATCTTGTTTTGATGCTGAAGAATGGCCACCACAAATTTGCCTCTGCAGCATCACAAATACAAATAAGTTGTCTGTCACATTCCGTGGCATCTCAGCCCCAAGAACTGAGCCAGGGCAGCTCAATCCATGGGACTGGTCAGGGGAAAGCAGCTGTGGGCTGACCCTTGCTGGGGGTAGTGTCATTCTGCTGTGTCTTGGTAGGATAAACTGCTGCAGAACAGCAAAGTGTTTCCAAACAGCACTTCTGGGTTTTGCAGCAGCCTGTTTTCCCTGCTGCAGGCAGATTGAAAATAAAATACAAGTGGGGATAGCTACCAGCCCATGGCTTCAGTTAAGTGTTCTCTTCCTTCTCTGCTTCTTGCATGTGCACAGGCATTAGTTTTCTACCCTCATGGATTTGAAGAAGAATGAAACTTGTTTAGGCATGCTTTCCACCTGTTTTTTTCCTAAGATTCCTTTCTTCAGCTCACTTGAAAACTCTGGTAGACGTAAGAACAACAAGCCTATATTTTCATGTGCTTTAATACTGAGGCTTTGGGTAGAAGTGCTGGACTTTAGCACTTCATATTTCCTCTTGTTCTGCACAGCAGAGCACAACTCAGGGTGAGAAAATCCCTGTTTAAAAAACAATGTAGGGCTTTTTCAAGTCAGGATGCCAGCTCCCTTCTCTCAGAAATGTAAATACAAATATGCAGTTAATGGGAAGGGAGCAAAAAAGGGATGGAGGCTGGAGCTCCCCGTATTTGTGTTCCACCATGCTGCAGCCTCACAGCTCTCCTAAAGGACTTTGAGACACTGAAAATCCAGGCATAGCTTCCAACATTGGATCCAGAGCCCTGTGTGGCAGCCAGGTTCACTGCATCCTGCAAGGATTCTCAGAAATAAAGCAGAGAGCTGAACTGAAAGCTGGTGTTGTATTTATCCATAGCTTTGCCACCTCACTGAGGCTGCACATTTGTGCCCTGAAATGATGTTTTTATTGAGAACAAGGCCAGGGCATGAGCAGCAGCACTCACCACCAGCTGTTTGGTTACTATCCCACAGTTCCAGCTCTGTCCTGTGCCTCCCAGCACAGGCTGTGGGATGGGGGGGAAGAGCTTCTGTCAGGGTAAAAGAGAGGCTGGGCCTGGATGTCACCTCTGATGACAGAGCTGCTTCCTGCAACTTGTGTCAGGGTTGGGCTCTTACAGAAGAAAGTGAACTGGGTTAATTTTTTCCTCCTGAAGCCTGAGGGTGTTCTATTTTGGGACCCTCACTGTGAGAAGAAGAATGAGGGGTTGGAGTGACTCCAGAGAAGGGAACGGAGTTGGGAAAGGGGCTGGAGCACCAGGAGCCGCTGAGGGAGCTGGGGAGGGGCTCAGGCTGGAGAGAAGGAGGCTCAGGGGGGACCTTCTGGCTCTGCACAACTCCCTGACAGGAGGGAACAGCCAGGTGGGATTCAGGCTCTGCTCGCAGATAACAAGTAACAGGACAAGAAGAAATTGCCTCAAGTTGCACCAGGGCAGGTTTAGATTGGATATTAAGAAACATTTCTTCATGGAAAGGACTGTGAAGCTTTGGAACAGGCTGCCCAGGGCAGTGGTGGAGGATTTAAAATCTGTGTGGATGTGGCATTTAGGGACATGCTTTAGAGGTGGCCTGGTCAGTGCTGGGGAATAGTTGGATCAGATGATCTTAGAGGTGTTTTCCAATCAAAAGGATTGCATGATTCCATGATTCCATGTCCTAGCCTGTGGAGAGTGCTCTGCCCACTGAGCTGCAGGTTGCTCTGTCAGCAAGTGGCCAAGGCCCCGTGGGCATCATCCTGTGCTGGCACAGAGATCCTGTGTGCTCAGGGAACCCTTCAGGGGCATCCAGAGGTGGCAAGTGAATGTGTTTGGTCAGGAAGTGAATGAAGGAGGGACATGGGGTCTCAGATTTGTGTCCCCACTTCAGTTAAGCCTTTCTCTTGACACCTCTGAGGTTTTTGTACTTATGCCAATGTATTTATTCTTTTTTGTTGCATGTGCCTCTATTAAGTTCTCCGTGGCACTTTAAGTGGCACCTGTGAGCAAATGCAGCCTTCCTGCATTCACAGCCACAAGGGAACATGACAGAATCTTTTTCTGTCTCCTTCTTTCACATCTGACTTTAGAGGACACCTTCTCAGGAAAACCTTTAATCAAAATGTTGCTACAGCACCATGTTCACATCAAAGAAGAGAGAAAATGAGTTGCTTGGTGCATGTACTTCTGACACTGCTGTCACCAGCACTTTGAAGCCCTGTGGCACGCCTGAATAATGCATGTCTGACAGCTCCTTTTGCAAGGCAAGCTCTGGGTCTGTTGCATGCCCCTGGCTAAACAACTCCCATGGTCCCACTACTCTCAGAGACCACCAGAAGATTCTCAGGGATCAGAAGGACTCTGATCTGCCCAGCCAGCACATGCCCACCACCCAGGCAGCTCAGCGCCCAGTGCTGGGGCTCCAGCTGAAGATCTGGGAAATCACACAAGAGGGAAGGCTTTGGGAAGTGCAGGGGACAGGTGGGCAGGATGGCTGGAGTACTTCAGCAGGATTAAGTGGGAATATTCTTTCTCAGTGCAAGAAAGATGTGGACCTGCTGGAGTTGGTCCAGAGGAGGCCACAAAGGTGCTCTGAGGGCTGGAGGGCCTTCACTCTGGAGACAGGCTGGCAGAGCTGGGGGTTCTCTTGGAAAAGGGCTACAGGGAGACCTCATTGTGGCCTTCCAGTACTTGAAGGGGGCTTATAAAAAAAACCAGAAAGTGACTTTTCACATGGGCAGACAGTGACAGGACACTCCAAACCCTGCCATGGGCAGGGACATCTTCCACTATCCCAGATTGCCCCAAGCCCTGTCCAACCTGGCCTTGGACCCTTCCAGGGATCCAGGGGCAGCCACAGCTTCTCTGGGCAACCTCTGCCAGGGCCTCACCACCCTCACAGAGGAGAACATCTAATATTAAATCTAAACCTGCTCTCTTTCAGTTAAAAGCTATTCCCCCTTATTACTAAGATTACAAGTCCCTCTTCAGCTCTATTGTAGCCCCTCTCAGGCACTTCCAGCGAATTTCACAGGTGTGCTAACAGTGTGATATTCTTGTCTGTGTCGATCCTTCCCTTTCAGCCATCCTGACAATCCTTGGGAATTCAGCTGTCCTTGCCACGGCTGCGAAACGCTCTTCCCTGCTGAAGGCCCCAGAGCTGCTGACGGTGAACCTGGCAGTGGCAGACATTGGGATGGCCCTCAGCATGTACCCGCTGGCCATCGCATCTGCCTGGAACCACGCCTGGCTGGGGGGAGATGCCTCCTGTGTTTACTATGCCCTGATGGGCTTCCTGTTCGGGGTCTGCAGCATGATGACCCTGTGTGCCATGGCCGTCATTCGCTTCCTCGTCACCAACTCTGCCAAATCCAACAGTGAGTAAATCGCCTGCTGCTGGCCTGGTGGGGCTGTGTTTGGGCTGGGATGCTCTGGGAGGTGCTTTGTGGAATGTGGCGTGGAGTATCAGGTCAGTAACAGCAGAATAAGCCTCAACTTTTAGTGCAATGTCAGATCCTGGTGTTCCCAGAAGGATCTGATTAAATTCTGTGTGAAACAGTGAGGTTTTTAATTTCTCAGTTTTACCAATGAAACTACCTGAGAAAGGAGAGCACAAATGTTTTCCTGGACCAGACTGCCTTCCCTTCCTATTTGTATCCAAGCAGATACACTGGAGTTTAAAAGGAGGGAATATTCTTCTGGCATTCCTGGGCTGGGACCACAGCACATTCAAGGTGAAATTGTTCTTGTAAAGCTCCCTGCCTACCTAATCTCTAGATGAGCACTGGGGGCTGTGTTCAGGTCTCATCCAATCGTCTGACACCCTTTTTCTCTAGAAGCCCAAAGGTTAGGGACCTGCAGCAGCAGCCCAAGTGCATCTGTAGCCACCCTCCTTCTGTCTAAGGAGAAGTTATGGCAAGCCCTCATGTGGCTGGGATGGGATCCATATACTCTTGCTCTTCCTCTTTCTTGCAGGTAACAAAATCACCAAGAACACTGTCTGCATCCTGATTGCTTTTATCTGGCTCTACTCCTTGCTCTGGGCCATCCTGCCCTTGGTGGGCTGGGGCTACTACGGCCCTGAGCCCTTTGGCATCTCTTGTACAATAGCCTGGAGCAAGTTCCACAACTCCTCCAATGGTTTCTCCTTCATCCTGAGCATGTTCCTCCTGTGCACGGTCCTGCCTGCACTGACCATCGTTGCCTGTTACTTGGGGATTGCCTGGAAGGTCCATAAAGCATATCAAGAGATCCAGAATATTGACAGGATCCCTAATGCAGCCAAACTGGAGAAGAAGCTGACCCTGGTGAGTTATCCCTGTGATGGGAAGAGTGTGCAGTAATCAGGAGCTGGCTCTGCTCATGCACAGCTCACAGAATCATGGAATTACAGACATCTACAGAGAAATTCTGTATGGAAACAGGATTTTAATATATTAAGTATTAATATATTATTTTTTTTCCAAATATGCACTTCAGCTGTGCATTTCTTGTGGAAAAGCAGAAGTGATCCAAGCTTTCTAGAGGCCAGTCTAGAAATAGAATCACTGAATCATTAAGATTGGAAAAGGTCTCTAAGATCATCAGGTCTAACCATTAATTCAGCACTGACAGGTCCACCACTTAACCATTCTCCTAAACACCACAGCAACACATTTTTTTTAATATTGCTAATGACAGTGATTCCACATTGCCCTGAGCAGTCTATCCCAATGACTGACAACCCCTCCTGTGAAGAAATGCTTCCTAATATCCAATCTAAACATCCTCTGGTGCAACCTGAGGGCTTTCCTCTTGTCCTTTCATTTTTTACCTGGGAGCAGAGCCTGCCCCCCACCTGGCTCTACCCTCCAGGGAGTTGTAGAGTGTGATAAGGTCCTCCTGCGGCTTCTTTTCTCCAGACTGAGCCCCCCCAGCTCCCTCAGCTGCTCTTCCTCAGACTTGTGCTCTGTTCCCCTCTCTGGACACACTCCAGCCCCTCAATGTCTTTCTTGTCATGAGGGCCCAGCAAGCACAGCTTTGGGTGTTGCAGTTTGGGTGTGGTCCCACACACACCTGTTGTGCCAGCTGCAAACAGCTCTGTTCCCTTGCAGATGGCCGTGCTCATCTCAGTGGCCTTCCTGAGCTCCTGGACTCCCTATGCAGCCGCCAGCTTCTGGTCCATCTTTAACTCCAGCGACTCCCTGCAGCCCGTGGTGACGCTGCTGCCCTGCCTGTTTGCCAAGTCCTCCACGGCCTACAACCCTTTCATTTACTACGTCTTCAGCAAGACTTTCCGCTGCGAGGTGAGGAAGCTGCAGTGCTGCTGGGGCTGGAGGGTTCACTACTTCAGCTCCGACCACTCCGCGGAGAATCCCGTGTCCACCCTGTGGAGCGGGAGGGACAACGTCCGTCTGTCTGCGGCGGCCAAGGTGGAGAAGGCAGGAGCTGCAGCTCCCTGAAGTGCGCCCATGGGGTCCCAGCACAGCTCAAACCCAGGTCCAGAGGAGCAGGGATGAGGTTGTCACTGCATATCTTACGTCAGTACAGAGATTTAAGTATATATTTTTAAGCATCTCTCAAATATTGTCTTTAGGCGTCACAGCAAAAAAACCAAAAAAACCCAAACCTATCTTCTCCCTAAGGAAATCCACTTTCGGGGAAATAGATTTATGTACCAAACATAAAATCATGTAAATTAAACTTATTTTCAGGTAAACAGAGATTTATTATTTTTGTTGGTTTTTTTCTATACTTCTGATTTTTTTAATGCAATCTATCTGCCAAATCTTGGTTTTGCCACTAAAACAGCCATCAGAGAAAACCATAGGTTGCACACAGTGTTACAAATAAACACGAGTGTCACTATAGGACACGCAATGAACACTCGCACACCACCAGGTCAGGAAAGGAAGAAGAAGAAGGAAGTTTATTTGTTACTTCAGTTTATATAGATTTTGGACAATGATTCCATGGATTGCAGGATGAGGTTGCCACCTCTCCAACCACACTGGTCAAACTAGAAGTCCATCAAGTTTCTCCTCTCCAAGAGAGGAATGTCAACAACAAGAGAACGTTAGATAAACATTCTTTTGTTTACATGAAAATGTGTGAGAAACTCTATTACAAATATGCAAATATCAAAAGGCTAAAATGAACAGGGCGACAGCTGAGTGTGTAGTTTTCCAGCAATACAGACTGAAAACCATATGGGGAGCAAGAAATGTTCACTGCCAGGAGAAGGTGAGAATGTGGCTGCTCCCGAAATGATACAGGGATCTCTGGTTCCTTGCTCTTTCAGAGGTGCAGCTCCAACTCCTTCAAGCACAAGTCCAAGGAGCTGAGCAGCCTTGGTTGGATGAGGTTTGGTGGGAATGTGGCAGACAGTGAAGGATGCCTGCTGTGAATCCCAAATGGCACAGTGGGAAGGGAAGGAAGCTCTCAGCAGGAGGAACTGTGTCCTTCAGCTGCTGCTGGCTAAGGTACAACAGCTCTTCTGCCATGGAAGCTGTTGGAGCACTTAAGGTCGGAATTGTTAAGGTTGGAAAAGATCTTTAGAATCATGTCCAACCATCAACCCATCACTACTGTGTTCACCACTAAACCAAGTCCTCAAGTGGCACATCCACATACTTCTGGAACACTTCCAGGGATGGTGACTCCTTCACTTCCCTGGGCAGCCTGTTCCAGTGCCTTCCCACCCTGTCTCTGCAGCTGTTCTCTGTATAGGATGACTCAAGGCATTCCCCAGTCACCCTCCTAGCAGTGTCACCCTGCAGATGCAGTCCTGGCTCTCATGGCTTATATGGGAGTTCCTGAGATCCCAAATTCCCCCCTGGCTAGGGCACTGACATGACTGCAACTGAGAGCAGAGTTTGCTGATTCAGTACAACCATAAAACCAGGTTTGTTTGTTTGGTTTAAGTTTTGAGAAGGTAATACAGGGTCAAATTATAATTCCATGGTTATTTCCTACCCAGCCCTGGACTGTGCTGTCTTTTCAGGGACAGGAGCAGGATGCAAGCATGAGTTCAGGAGTGAGTCTGATATTTGCCTCATATTTGCAACCACCTCAATACCAAAAAGTTAATCTAAAAACTCCAACAGATCAGACCTCTCACATATTAGGAGTTTTCTCACCACTCTGAGGAGGTTTCCAACGCAGACACTCAACCTGAGCCAGCCACCTTTGGCTTCTTTCTTTCCATTGAGGATAAATGCAGCCCCCTACTCAGATGATGACATAGAAAGTTAGATAATACAACTAAAACTCTGATTTATATTAAAATAAGTTGGAATTCAATGCCTTACTTCAAAAAAAGCTTCTAGGTAGTGTCCAGCTATTGAGGCATAGCACTATTACAGAATTGTTATAGAAAATTTCTGTTAATGGTCAATTTTCCCTATGTAAAATTAAATGTGACTCACTTCAGAACAAAGATCAATTATTTGAGAGATGTCATTATTTCAGAAGCTAGAGCATGAGGATAACATTGCAAAGGCTTGGATTCCACCCCTTTACTTTGCCAGTAATACTGTGCAACTTTGCCTTAGGTTCTTCTCTCATGCACGTAAGAGAGACAGTTTTGCTGCTCATGAATGTAAAACACAAGTTGTTTGATGAACAACTTCAGAGAATCACAGAAACCAGAATCATAGAGTGGTTTGGGTTGGAAGGGACCTGAAAGATCATTTTTCCAACCCCCTTTCACTATCCCAGGCTGCTCCAAGCCCCATCCAACCAGGCCTTGAACACTTCCAGGGAAGGGGCAGCCACAACGTAACTCTCTTTATAAAACTATAGGTAGATAAACCACAATTTTTGAATTTCATGGCTTAGTAAGATACAAATGCTGTACATGGCAGTAGGCTGTATAGGAGCAGCTGTGCACTGTGCTCTGTCCCCATCAAGGCCCTTCCCTAAGAAGCCACCATTTCTCAAAGTGCTGCTGGATTCCATCCCATCTCTGCTGAAGGAGTGATCCTACCTGAAGACTTCTAGGTCTACTATAACTTCCAAAAGAATTCAAAAGAAGTTCTCTGCATTTGAGAGAGATCAGGCAAAAAGGTCAACCGAAGAGCTGCAGCAGTTATTTTATTTATCAGTATATCTGGAAAAAAAACCCCAAACACACTTATTTGAATTCCCTTCACTTCCTGAAGTTATAGTTCTAGAGATAAAATTTTCTTGTGGGTACCTATATAAATAATCCTCAAATAGAACAAGCAGAGAGTTTAGAACTTTCTTAGAAAGCACAAAACACGAGGCCAGGGGGCAGTGGGAGCAGAGGTTTGTGGCTGGCCATCCCTTGCTGACAATCACATGGTCACTGTAAGGCTGCTGAGCTGTGACATTTCAGAGTCACATGGATTGCTGCCTCTTCTCCAGGCACTTCTCAATATCATCCAACACCTGCACAGCTGCTTTTGGAATACGAGTGCCTGGACCAAACACATTGGCAACGCCGGCTTCATACAGGAAGTCATAATCCTGTTGGAAAAGAGATTTAACATCTATAGTTAATAGTGAAACAGACAATTGATAATTGATTTATAACTGGTGCATGCTCTGTCCTCTGTGCTGGGCCTGACAAAGCAACAAGTCCCAGAGAGAGGCAACACAGTTTCAAGGAAATGGGAAAAGGGTGGAAGTTAGATGGTAGAAAAAACCCCCTAAAAACTATCCACAGGAAAAGGCTTATTTCTTTAGAGTCAGACTAATGGCAATCCTTGGAAGTATTCAAAAGTCAACTGCACATGAGTCTGAATAACCCAACCCTAATTTGATCTAACTTCTAATTTTGAAAATACTAATTCAAACAGGGGCTTGGAGCAGATGACTGCCAGTGGTCTCTTGCAATTTAGAGTTAGTTTAATTTTAAGACTGTCCTGAAATTTCAAAAGGACTTGGGAAGCAGTTCTGTATTCTCTCTTTCTTCTATATAGGATATATTACACTTTACCAACCACAGGGTAGTAGCATCCCATCGAGAGATACTGAACAGAACACAAACTGTCTCCTAGAAAAATACTATGAGTTTTGTTTGTTCAGTTTAGAATTCTATCATTCCCAAATACTTAGTTAACTGCCTAGAAAAGGGAGAGGTCTGGAAAAAGGAAATAGCAGGAGATTTATGTGCAAAATCAGTTTGGATCACTACAGACAGAGGAATACTGTAGGGTGATGGAGACAGGCAGATTGTGCATGAGCTAAGGAAAATTTAGAGATGAAAGCACAGATATGACTGCAAAGAAATTCAACAAACTGCTCAACAGTTTAGGAGAGAGCAGAGGGAATGAGAGGCAACACCTGCCTGATGATGGGGAAGGTGAGGAGAGGCTGAAGAGTGAGTGAGATGTGCAGCCTCTGGGTGATAGGACCTGCCAGGGGCCTTAGTCACTGGCTGAGGCTCTTCCCAACCATTGCTGGAAGTCAAAGGGTCTCTGAAGACAGAAGCCAGCCTCTACCAGGGCATGGTTAAAACAGGGCAAGGGGGCCCCACCCTGCAGATCTGTGCTGGCCCTGCTGACTGTACAGAGCAGCCTTTGGTGCCCTGACATTGCAGAACAGAGGAAACAGCTCAAACAGCTCAGACAGAGATAAATCAGTCTCTTGGCTGGATGGAAATGATGCTGCCCATACCTGAGGGGGGATGACTCCTCCACACATGACCAGGACGTCGGGCCGGCCCAGGGCATTGAGCTCCTTGATGAGTTCAGGCACCAGGGTTTTGTGCCCCGCGGCGAGCGTGCTCACCCCGACACAGTGCACGTCGGCATCCACGGCCTGCTGCGCCACCTCCCGCGGGGTCTGTGTGCAAACAGGGCGTGGGGCAGGGCACAGCCACAGCCCGGGGGCTGAGCACGCATTCCAGGGAGAAGGGAGGCCTCGGGAATGCTCTGGGCACTGCTCAGTCCTACCTGGAAGAGGGGACCTATGTCCACGTCAAAGCCGATGTCTGCGAATCCGGTGGCGATGACTTTGGCTCCTCTGTCGTGGCCGTCCTGACCCATCTTGGCGACGAGGATACGAGGCCTGCGGCCCTCACGGTCCATGAACTTGTTAACTCTGGTTAAAAGCACACATTCTGTCAGTGCAAGTCACTGAGAATACCTGAAGTATTTCCACACATAAAAAAGCACTTGCTGCGAGTGTAAAAAGATCTTCTAAGTCATGGTTTGGCTGTGCAGTCTGCACGCTATGTTAACATTCATGTTATGCTATTACTAACTCACTTCTTGCATTTACCAGCCTCAAAAATAAAATGTTCTTTATTTTAAAAAATCTTCCACTATTCTTTTGCTTTCTAACAGGTAAAATAGGGACTTCTCTGAGGGTTTAACAAGCTGAATTACAATTAACTAAAACACATTTTTTAGGTTTTGAGAATAATTATAACCTATTATTTCAAAAGTACTCGCACACAGATAAGCCCTGGACATCACATTGTGCATTATCATTCCAGTGGGCAAAAATCTGTCCATGGAAGAATTACTGTATCTCCTATTTTGTGAACTCATTCCATTGCCCCTCTTTTCTTGGATAGTGGCATTTCATATTTCTGTTGTATTGATGCTACTGTGTAATCACAGCCTCAGATATTAACCTGCCATCTTACTCCTCATTATCCAGGTACCACCAGGATCTGTCTGCGGTTACAGATCTGGTAATATTACACTGATCTTAAAAGTCTTTTCCAACCTAAGTGATTCTGTGATTCTATGTAACAAAGGGAGCTATATCATGGTTTTCAAGGGGTTAGTTCAGTTCTCTTTCACATAAAAGCATAATTAAAAATAGTTAAATTTAAACAGTTAAAATAAAAGAACAATGGTGACATTCCCTAGCACAACTACTTTCAAGTCAATCACCCCCACTGCAAAGCCATCAGTAGTTCCCTTTCAGGAGAGCCTGAACTCTTTAAAAGGTAAACCCCAACTCAGCAGGGACTGATGAACATCGATTTGTGTTGCATCATCTCCCCCAGCAGCAATTCAGGCTCTGTACCCCTGAGAGCAGCAGGAAAGGCAGAAGCTGAGAAAAGGCCCAAAGAGGCAACTGTTTTCACACATACCAACATCTTTGGACACCTTCTCCATCGGAGTATGAGTAACACCCAAAGACAGATTTTAGCAACAGTTTCAGCAACAGTAAGAGTGAAATTGCAGGAACAACTTATGGGTA
Source organism: Cettia cetti (assembly GCA_013401135.1). Lineage (NCBI taxonomy): Eukaryota > Metazoa > Chordata > Aves > Passeriformes > Sylviidae > Cettia > Cettia cetti. The sequence goes on along the minus strand of VZUI01088969.1, from coordinate 56,096 downwards.
GATCAAAACAAGGTTCTGTAGTATGAACTACTGGAAATATTTTAGAGATGACTATTAGACAGCCTTTAAAAGAAACAACCCCAATGTACAGCGATTTCAGGCAATGCTCCTCAGGTTCTTAATCCTGTGGCTGCTTAGGCTATTTGAACAAAACCCTCAAATCATAACTTCACCTCAAGGAATTTTGTTTGCAAGCACATACAACTTCAATTAAATTTTGACTTTGTCTTAACTGTACTTAATCCTTGTCATTCTACTTCCCTGCTTAAGAGAGTGCTTTTGCCAGTCATTGTTTTCTCCAGGGATGTCAGCCAGCTTTGGGAAATGTTTTTTTAGGGCACAGTCAGTAGCACATGTACCTCCTGGATTAAATGTGAGGCTATTTCACGTTTGGCCACCTGAGAAGAGTTCTCTCTCACCTCTTGATGGCATGCAGGATTTCATCACTCTCCCCAAACTCCTGGCGATAGGCCCCGCTCACCATGCGGTCGCTGGCTTTGTGCTCCCCGAACACCTTCTTCATGGCATCTGTTATCTCCCCCACGGTGCACCTGAGGCACAGACAAAAAACATTCCTACTATCAGCAGGCTGCAATGAAAACACAACACAGACATCACTGGCACTGGCCCAACCATTTGCCTTGCTGCTGGACAAATTCACTTACATTGGTTTTCCTCTCAGTGCTGCAAGTCTGAACATCTGACTCACCCCACTGCCACCCACTGAGAGAACATGCAAAAGCATTTTTTAAGAAAACAGTTTATTGCTCATGTGAGAATTGATTTACAACTGGCAAGGCAATGGGGAATGGCAAAATGCGTCAGAAAATTAAATCAGATTTTCTCAATGGGGATTTTTGGCAGGGGGGGCTCAGACTGAAAGATCCTGCATTTGGACTCATGCTAAAATGTGTGCTGTCCACACACCTCTACAAGGAGATGGCCAAATGAGCTGTACTCAGTTTTTCTTCTGCTGTTTGCAGTTTCAGCAGCCACCGATTCCTACCACGTGCAATCTGCCACATGTGCCCCCAAAGTAACAAGGCATGGATTTCTGCTGCATTTGCTGAATCCTTCAGTAGATTTCAGAAAGGTGTTTTACTTCCTATGACCCTCCCCCACAACTAATTTGCTCTTTTGCTGGCTCATATTCAGCAAACTTAGCTATAAACGTAAACTATGCAAAGGTAAAATGTCAGAAATCCATTTGTGATCACATAGGCAAGATCTGTACAGCTCAAACGTCTGACATGGCCTCATCTCTGGTAGCATTCTTCACAGCTGGCCAGCTTTGCCTAAAGACAGCATCACTCTGGAACACACATTTTGAACTCATGTTATTGATGCTGTTTTGGCCATTTTTGTTATTTCCCCTCCCCTGGCTTTCTGGAATTCTTTTTGACTCACTGTTAATCACTTGTGTCATCAGGTTTTGATTTTCAGGACATCTAAATAATCTTATTATTGCTTTCTGTAATTACTAACAAAGAATGAAAAGTAAACTGCAAAAGTGCAGTAGGTAAGGTGACTTCCCTAAGGTTAAAAAGCAGGTTTGCAGCAGACTTAAAAACCAGTGTCTATAAATACTGACTCCCTTTCAGAGTGCCAGACATCACAGACTGAAGCCCAAAATAAATACACAACACTGAGGGCTTACTCCTGGCAGTGTGATGAAGGGCTACAGTGGCATAAAAGACATCTTTTCTTCTAGACAAAACTAAGCTTAAATAAATCTTTCTCCTCCTCTTTTGCAGAAGCAGTATCTGAGTATACTTCAGTATTAAATAAAGCCCGCCATGGCTATGGTGTGCTTTTCTGTTCTTATGCAAAAGTGTGAATGAAATTTTTGTGTTACAAATGAAAAATAAATGAGGTATAACCTGGTGGTTAGGATGAAGTTGTTTTTGTGTACTATACAAAAATGAAACACACTTCTTTCTTCTATAGACACTGCTTCTGAAAAACCAGTGAAAATCTGAAAATTGTGTCCCAAATCTCTGCAACCCTTTAAATCTAAAGCTTTTAAGTAGTAACAGGAGTTTTGCTTTTAAACTACTCATGAATACTTTCCTGCTGTTTACCAAGAAACTTTTTTTTTTAATCTCTGCCACATATGCATCCATAATGGAATAGCTGTCTCTAGAGCCAGTAATACAGCCTTTTTTAACAGAGTCATTTTTTATCAGTTTGTATTTGTGTGTGACTCTCTCCCAGAGGTTCACAACCAGCTGCAGAGCCTAAATACCAACTTGGAGAAAGCCAATGACCATAATGTGTCTGTAAAAGCAGGCACCCTGTGTCTCTCAGCCTCAGCTGCTGCTGCTCCTCTCTGCATTTCCCCAGTAAGCAGAGGCAGCACTGTGAAATCAGGTGAGGAAATACCATGAGGACACAGATGGGGCAGAAAAAGAAAAAGAAGAAGCACAAGCAGCTATTCTGCACTTCTGCCTTCCCTTTCCATCAGTGAACTGCAAGTCTGGAGAGGGACACAAAACAGCACAGCAGGTGAGGGAGGAGAGAAAGAACTTGGTGTAACCTGTCCCATTTCCCTGTAATGGGGTTTCTCCTGAGACATGGGGCACAGAAGGGAGGTACTGCTCTCATTCCCTGTAATTTCAGATCTGCCTTATTTCTTGGGTTAGAATAACAACATTAAATTTCTACTCGTCAGCACTGAAATCCCTGTACTAGTCCACGGAATCTTTTCCATTGTTCAGCACTGACAATTCTGTGCTACTCATTTTATTCCAAGTGAGTTATATTACATCATGCTCCAAATCCATCATTTTCCATTTAGCAGGAAGGAGGCATCTGTCCCTCTCATTCTGGTGATACTGGCCCACTTGTTTACTACTTCTGAAGGGTGAATGTGCTCATTTTGAAACCTTTTCCCATGTTGCCCCCCAACAGGAAGGCTCCCTGTACATGTTCCCAGAGCTCAAAATCCTCCTTCAAACACCCTGTGTTGGATGCCAGGACAGTTTCTTTTTGTGGTCACATCCCATATATAGTTTTGGGGCAGAATTAAGTTTTGCATTTGGAACTTACAAAGTGCATCTTGAGCCCATTAATGCTTTTACAATTAACAAAAACAAGATCATCAAGTACAAACTAGGATCTGACTGATCAATTTTGGTAGAGAAGACACAGATCCCTTGTAAATCCAACACTGTCCTCCTGTGACCTTCCCAGTTCAGAGACAAATGTAGACATACTGCTGGAGATTCTTGACAGGCTGTGGTTAAAGGTAGTTAAAATACAGTTATTAAGTATTCTAGGAATGGGAACAAAGGAATTTGAGACGTGACAGTAAAACAGGGCAGCACCCTAATAAGGAGTGAATTTGGTTTGCTCATATTTGGGTCATTTAGTTCATTAATGAACAGACAGGATGTATTCTAGAGACTGCTGCTGACCTTGAAACAGGAAAGAAAACAGCCTTCAAAGCACCTTGGGTGAAAAAAAGAACTATTTCACTGGACTCTAAGGATGCCTCACACTGCTCAAGAACATTTCTTACAACTTTGCCTGACTAAGCAAACTGATTTCTCCTTCAGCCAAAAAATGTTTTCACACCAATCTGCTGTGCAAGGAAAGGTGAAGCAACAGAGCATGATAAGACTGTGAATATCCATTTTCACATCTCAGACACTTAAACTCCTTGACCCATGAAACAGCTGAGTGACAGAGAAACCCAATTATGTCCTGAAACTGGTAATATGAGTTGTAAACAGCAGAATGTGTATGAACAGCCTCATTTCATATCAGATTCGTTATATTCGTAGTGTTCCTTGTGAGAAATCAAAGCATTGCCTTAAGAAGCTGTAAAATCCAGTAACAGTTTCTCTTACAATGTGGAACTGCAGCCATTATTTACTTCCACCTCCAAAGAAAAACCCCAAAACTCCAGTCTTGTTGACACCACACCCAGAAAAGTTAAAAGGTAAAAATGAACCATCAATTTTTAAACAAGAATTGGTCGTTCAACCCCACCCCCAGTACCTGGCACGTGCTGCCTCCACTGCCAGAGCAAGTAAGTTGCCTTCCCCAGTGGCAGCACATTGTGTGAGAGCAGCCAGGGACTGCTGGGCTGCTGCTTGGTCTCTGCTGGCCTTCACCTAAAGTGCAGGAGAGAGACATTCAGTTCAAAGAAACCACAAAATGAAATGGGAAGTCGAGTGTGGAAGACTGTCTAATTTCAAATATTAATTCTGGATGTGGAATTGTCAATACCCTTTTCCTATTTCAATGAGATTAGAAGTCAAAAGGCATCTCTGACCTTAAAATGTGTACAGGTCCATAACACAACCCTGAACCAATTTTATCCACATTTTCATTGATTATGAAAGTGGATGTTGATTTCTGGTTCTGTATTCCTCAGTAGAACTTGACAAGAAGCACCCAACAGTGAGTGATTAAGAAATATTACAGGCTTTTAGAGCAAAACATTGCATAGATGGTTTCTATCTTATTTTCAGAACACGTAAAGCTCTCAATTCTTAATGACTGGATATACAGATATATATTCCAGTTTCTCCACTAATGACCAGAGTGGACTCTCAGAAATTGGAAGGTCAAACTTCTGGCAAGCAGCCTTTACTCAATCTCTGTCTGCAATTACAATACCATTCATTTTTAAGAAGGCTGTTCCCACCTTGTTGATTTTCTCGATCTGCTTGGCACGGACTGCAGAGTTGTCAATGGCCAGAACTTCCACTGTCTCCTCCTTCTCCAGCTGGTGCTTGTTCACTCCAACAATTACTTCAGACCCTGTTTCCAGTGGAAACACCAGAAACTCAGAACACATTTGCAAACTACTGTGAAAAGATACAATTTTAACAAGACAAGAAGATTTTTGAGCATTATTATGCATTGCTTTGCTTACATAACCATATACCTTTCAAATATGTAAAATCTGCTCTTATAGAATGGATTTAAGTCTGTATTTCCCAGATTTTATGATGAGAGATTAAATGCATGAACATTCCACTCAGCAAATACCACAGCAGAAAAAAAATATAAAATAGAACAATATTTATCCTGCAAACAGATTTAGTAATGAGTCCCTAAAATACATTGGCTATTTTTCTTTTTTTACGCTTACATAAGTGTATCTGACAGAACTAAGCAGAAGTGGTGGTTTCCTGCTCTGCATTTACTTTTCTGATTTAACAGACAAATAAGAAAGTGAAGTTCCTACCTAAAACCTACCATGTGCATAAAAATTAATTTATTATGTTAGAAAATGCTATTTTAGGTTTTGATCAGTATGGACTTATCAACTATTTTTATCTGCAGTGCCTGATAACATTAATATGCTTTTTGAAGCAACATGACGTAATTTACCTTACAAGAGAAAACATGGAACTTGACTGATTATTCTTTACTGGTCATAATTAATATCTGCTTCAAATTTAGCCTCCATACAAAGAAGTCTATATAACTTCTTTCATGTTGGAGTTATTCCTAGTTTCTGTTCCTGGATTACTACTGGAATGAAGATTAGAAAAAGTGAAACAGAGTTTTTTAAGCACATATCTCCACAAATACTTACTCTAAAGAGTACATATACATATGTATAGCAAACAAGGAGCTGTATTATCCTTTGCTATGATCTGACCATTCAGGAAAAATGGGCATTTCTCCAGAAAACCCAGGAATTTGGCCAGCTACGGTGAGTATCGCCATCTGGTGGCATTTCTGCTTTTAAACTCAGGAATCACAGCTTAAAGCTCCTATCAGAAATCAAGTGATTCACTATTGAAGGCTCCAAACCCTCCTTTGAAATGGTGTTTCTACTGCTCGGTCTAATCTAATCTTGAATATGTCAAGCAAGACTTTTCACACTAGTGCTGTATTTTGTACATGCTGTCTCTTTCCAGAGCTTTCACTGACATAAAATCATCCCCATTTTTTCTATCACTCACAATCTGCTACTCCTAAACTGAGAAATAAAAAACCACAATGAACATGTGTGTAAAAAACCTTTATACTGAAGTATTCTGTTGGCAATTTTCCCTTCTTTCATCCCCCTATTCCTACCAGAGTCAATCCTGGCTTGTCTCCGGGCTGCACACTCTTCAATACGAAGTTTGGGGATTCCCTCAGCAACAGCTTTGGCCATTCCACCCATTTCTTCTATCTCCTCAATAAGCTGAGAAATGAAGAGGATTGAGATAGTGAGTACTTGCAAGGTTTAAAAATTGAGCTTTGTATCTGTGCTACCACCCACATTTTCATTAAACCTTTTTTGTACAGTTTTGTGTTCTGAACTATGTTTTGTAAAGTTTGTTTACAAAGACATCACTGAAGCAGAAGTGTAAAATAATTCCTTGATTAGAAGTTACCAATTTATCAAACAGTCCCTTAGAAGGCATTTCTCAAAACTCCTATCCTTAAAACTTACCCAGAGAAGGTTTAGCAAACTGACCTTTAAAGCAGCTTCATAGACGTCGTTGGTGAGGCACTCCATGAGGTAAGATCCCCCCCAGGGATCTGCCACTTTGGGAATCCCCGACTCCTCCTGGATTATGATCTGTGTGTTGCGGGCAATGCGAGCACTCTTCACTGTGGGCAGCCCCAAGGCTTCATCAAAGGAGTTGGTGTGCAAAGACTGCGTCCCTCCAAAGACCGCAGCCATGGCTTCGATGGTGGTGCGGATGACGTTGTTGAAGGGATCCTGGGAGGAAAAGGGCAGCTCTGAAACTCTGCCACGGGGCTGAGGCAGGTTAGTCATTATTGCAAAGAAACAAATGCAAAATTCCCCACTGAAACACTGCAATCAGAAAAAAAAGCTGAAAAAAACCCAAATCAAAACTGATTCATCACTTGTCGATATCTTAACAGAGATTAATCCGTAAAGAAAGCCAAAATGATCACTGTGTGAGTAAACTGCTCACAGTAAAAAATCAAAGCCTAATTTATATTTAGTGGTGTTTCAAAGAGCTTAGTTAATCCAAATCAGAGAGGATGAACAGTAGGCCTGATGTCTTGCTTCCTCCTAGAATTCTTGGAGCAGTGAACAGTGCATGTGTCAGACAAATTTCTAGTCAAGTTGTGCTTTGGAATTAAGTGTGCTTCAATATTTTCATTAATGACAGCATCACAGAAGGTAATTATAGAAAACCGTGATTTGATTAGGTAAGAATGTAAAACATAATTTATGAGTAGATACCTATCTAAAGGCATGTTAAGTATATTTGCCCTCTGAAATCTATAAGGAGAAAATACTGTACACCGAGAAGCTATATTAAGATAAACCACAATGTTTAGACAAAAAGGAAGAGTTATGATCAAGCCAGAAATATATTTACACTGGACTGGAAGACAATTGAATATAGTTTTGGTAATAATAAAATTTTTGCACTTCCACAATACTTTTAATTAGAGGACCCACAGAGGCTACTGTTCAGAAAATTCCATTGTTTTAGTTTTACTGTATTGTTGTAATGTAAGTAAACATTACATTTACTTGGAAAAAGAAAAAAACAAAAACCAAAAATAACAAGGCACAGAAATTAAGAATGCTTATAATCACAACCTAAAAATAACTCCTATTGCATGACCTTGATTGAGCAGCAGGCCTTGGGATCAGAGCTGGAACCCAGCTCTGACCTCACTTGGGAATCTGTGTGCACTCCAATGACTTATGTCCCTGCTGAAATGTAAATCAGCAGGAAGAGCAGAGAGTGCACCCAGTTTCAAAGGAGCAGGTGAGCTGTAACCATAACTTCTCTCTTCAGCATAAGGGGCATGAATGACTCCTGAGAAAAAAGTGCCTCTGCTTGCTGACTGCACTGCATAAGGATAACTCACAGGACAAATCCAAGAGACAGCTTCATCCTCTGAGTCCTGAATTGATATAAAGGTGTATCCAGTGCCAGTGTGTGCATTTGTCAGACTGGGAGGACAGCTGCTCCACCTTTGTGAGTAACACCAGCAGCCCCTGAGCACACACCATGAGAACACCTTAAAGTAAGGATGTTGATGAGAGTCCAATTTCGAACCTGCTCAGTGAGTGACCAGCCCGAAGTCTGACAATGAGCTCTCAGCAGGAGAGATTTGGAATCCTTGGGCTTAAACATTTTCTCAATCAGGTGAGCCCACAGCCGCCTCCCAGCTCTCAGTTTTGCTATTTCCATGTAGAAGTTCATGCCAATCCCCCAGAAGAAAGAGAGCCTATAATAGAACATGAACAGAATATAACATTGAATCATTCCAATAACTCTGGGTCTGTAATGGAGAAGCCCTACAGCAAGGTCTCTGATTAATGTACTTTCACAGATGATAGGAACGTTCCTACTTGCTTGTATGTGTAAAAATACTGAATTTGATATTAAACTCTATAGAGGTTTTACTAAAAGCAAGTTTCATGCTTGCAAATTTCTTGAGCTCACCTAGGTGCAAATTCATCAATAGTGAGGCCAGCCTTAAGCCCAGTTCTGCAGTACTCCAAGCCATCTGCTATGGTATAAGCTAATTCCAGGATGGTGTCAGCTCCTGCCTCTTGCATGTGGTACCCACTGATGGAAATGGAATTAAATTTTGGCATATACTGAAAAAAAAAAAATATTCAACAGGGTATAACAGCAGAAGGGAGGATCAAATACTTTTTCTATCAACATTCACACAGAATCACAGAATGGTTTGGGCTGAAGAGAGTTAAAGGTCATCTAGTTTCAACACCCTGTGCCATGGGCAGGGACATCTTCCATTATTCCAGGTTGCACCAAGCCCCATCCAACCTGGCCTTGGACAACACTTCCACAGATGGGGCAGCCACAGCTTCTCTGGAAAACCTCTGGCAGGGCCTCAACATCCTCACAGGGAAGAATTTCTTCTACCATCTAATCTAAATCTTTTTTTAGTTTAAAAATGTTCCTCCTTGTCCTGTCACTATCTGTGTAAAAAGTTGTCACTATTGGTGTAAAAGGCTGCTCTCAATCTATTTTATAAACCTCCCCCCCTTAGGCACTGAAAGCCTGCAAAGAGCTCCCCTGGAGCCTTCTCTAAGCTGAATACCCCCAGCTCTCTCAGCCTGTCTCCAGGGCAGAGGTGCTCCAGCCCATGCTCTGAATTCCTTGTTAACTGCAAATACAACCCATCTCAACAAAGGTGTGTTTGCTGATCTGGTCTGACTTAAACTTCAATTTATGTTACAAGTGATGTTGGATCTTAACTTCTCCTACTGGCCCTTTCCACGATCACATTGCTCTTCTCTATGACATGTCTTCCCATTTTTCCTTTGTTCTCCAAAGTGTCTCAGAAAGAGTTAACCTAGTAACAGAAGTTATACATTTAACCAATGAATACCTTTGAGGTGTACTGGAAGATGTCAGCAATGATCCTCATGGATGGTTCTGGGGGAAAGATGTAGGTATTTCTGACCATGAACTCCTTCAGGATGTCATTTTGGATTGTCCCTGTCAGCTTGGCCTGAGGCACTCCCTGCTCTTCCCCAGTCACAATGAATGTAGCCAGCACAGGAATGACAGCCCCGTTCATTGTCATGGAAACTGACATTTTCTCCAAAGGAATTCCATCAAAAAGGATTTTGGTGTCTTCCACTGTGTCGATGGCAACTCCAGCCATTCCAACATCTCCTCGAACTCGGGGATTGTCTGAATCATAACCACGGTGGGTGGCTAAATCAAAGGCAACTGATAATCCCTGCTGGCCAGCTACATGAAAGAGAAAGGAAAGTACCCAAAAACAACAAAGAGAGATAGTTAGAAGTGTTGAACAGACTTGTATTAGGATGGGATCTAAATTTATTAACTCTATTTTACATGATTCAGGCTTGGATGGCTAACTAAATTTTGATGTAAAACACTGTTCCCTCCCCAAACCTTTCCAAGGTCTAGGAGTCTTAAAATTTAAATGAAAAAGTTTTGAACTGGGGAAAGAAAGCCAAAAAGGTAGTCCTTACTGTGCTTTAAAAATTGCTGAATAACAGCTCACCCACAAGTTATGAATATGCCTAGACAGTCAGTATAAGAGCTTAAACACACAACTCAGCTTGGCTTAGCTGGGAACAGAAGTGTCATAAACTCTGTCACGTTACCTTCTCTTTATCACCAACTAAACACACACAGACTGTTCCCTGGCTCTACCAACACACATTGCTATTTTTAAGCTGCAGTAAATTATTCATATAAAGCATGGAATAGGACAGCCAGAGCTCTTGTTGCTGCAACCTGAAAGCAGAACCCAAAACTCTGTCCCCAGGCACTCCCAGCCTGACCAGTGACTGGGCTGTGCTACCAGCTAACCCAGGTTACCACTTCTGCTTCAGCTCCGTGATCTCAGCTGCTTGAACCCTGGGATGGATCCAAATTATGTCTACGTGTTAAAGTGCAATAACCAAAACCAGCATTTAACACATTCATTCTCCACTGCAAAATGAAACAAAAGCACTTCCAGAAACAATCCAATTTCCCAGTAATAAAGAAAGACAGTGCCACTGGAAAGACCTTATCAGAAATCCAAACTCAAAGCAGAATAATCACATTTGCCACGTAACTGACTGAATTCATGTCCCCCATTGCTTCACAAGGCAGTGCTGTTTCCCAGACCAGCTGCCCCACCTTTGATGTTGTCCTTGTAGAACTTGTTGCTCTCCTCCACTGTACTGAACCCAGCATACTGGCGGATGGTCCACGGCCTGTATGTGTACATGGTGGGGTAAGGCCCTCGAGTGAAAGGCTTCACCCCTGGCAGCTCCTCAGGGAAGTCCTCCGTGTCCCTTTTGGAGTATAAAGGCTTGATGTCGATCCCCTCTGGAGTGTGCCATATTAAATCCTTTGGATTCTTCCCTTTCAGCTGCTTCTGAGCCAGAGCAGCCCACTCGGGGTGCAGCGGCTGCCTGTGCAGGGAGCGCCAGGCCAGGAGCGCGCAGCAGCGCGGCCGCAGCCGCAGGACAGCATCCCCGGCCCTCAGCATGGCTCTCCTCGCAGTGTGGGGCAAGCTGGACAAAACAGAAACATGTCTTTTGCATTATCATATGCACCTAAACATGTCTTTTGCATTATCATATGCCCCTAACATGGGAGATGTGAGGATGGAGAGGTCAGCTTGCTTAAAGCTGAAACAATCCCTCAGGAGAAAAATGAAATGCGTTGTTCATGCACTGATTTTACAGACAGCCCTTCCTCTTGCCTTTCAACCGGGAACAGAGTTCAGGAAAAATCATACATTTTCCTCTAGCCAAGAAAAACATTTCCACAACTTATCTACATCCACATCTGAGATATGTAACTTATTTCAGTCCCTCAGAATCACCATCATTAATCAATTACTGAAAAGCCAGTGGGAGGCATGAAGATGGCATGGCCAGGTACCCTTTCACCTTCACATCTCTCTCATCCAGGAATTCCTGGATGTCAAAGAGAGATGCTTTTCCAGCAATGGGGCAGCTACAGATTCTCTGTCTAACCTGTGCCAGTGCCTTCCCACCCTCAGAGGAAAGAATTTCTTCCGGGTGCCCAACGTCAAGGAGGCACTCTGCAGGAAGTGAGCTGTCAGAAAATTGCTGATATAACCACACACTTTGGGAAAGATGGCTTGGGCTGGATGGAAATTAGAGATAGGTTGAAAAAGAAAGGAGAAAAAAAAAAGTGGTATGTGAGAACACAGGGACAAAACAAGCTGCAGAGCTTGTCCCATCATGCATGAGACTGACAGGGGCAATAATGTGAACAATTCCCTGTGAGTGTGGTGAGGCCCCAGCACAGGCTGCCCAGAGAAGCTGTGGTTGCCCAATCCCTGGAAGTGTCCAAGGCCAGGTTGGAGGGGGCTTGGAGCAACCTGGTCTAGTGGAAGATGTCCCTGTCCATGGCAGGGTTTGGAATGAGATGACCATTCAGATCCTTTCCTACTCAAAGCAGTCTGTGAGTTCAGTAACTCCTAAAAGCTGTAAGCTCCTTTGCTTCTGCTCTCCATCCCTATCCTTGCACTTTCATGCAAAAACAAAACTTTTACAGCTTGGCTCCAAGGGTCCGTCACTTCCTCACTGCCTCATCTCTTTCACAACTCCCAGGAAACACACACTTGAGAAACACACACTATGAGAAATCCTGCATGAAACTGGGAAGCACCTGTATCACTGCAGCAACACCCTCCAAACATGTGCTTTAATAATGTAGATGCTAAGTGTGGTATGCCTATAACCAGAGAATCACAGAGGAGCTGCTGAGGAGCACTCACACCCTGTAGCCAGGATGGAAGGCAACCTGTGCCCACATCCCTGCATGGGTCACAGGATGGGTGAGGTTGGAAGGAACCACAGTGGCTCGTCTGGTTCCTCCTCCGTGCTCAAGCAGGGTCAGCCCAGAGCACAGGATTGTGTTCAGACAGTACTGGAATGTCTCCAGTGAGGAAGACTCAACAGCCTCTCTGGACAATCCGTTCAGTGCTTGGTCACTGCACAGGAAAAAAGTTCTTCCTTCTTCTTGCTGGGATCAGTCCCTGCCCGTTCCTCTGGAGCCGTTGCTGAGCCCCATGGAGCAGAGCCTGGGCCCTGCTCTGAGCCCTCCCTGCACACAGGGACACACAGGCTGAGGGCCCCTCTCAGCTGGGGATCCTCTCGGGGCTGAACAGCCCCAGCTCCCTCAGCCTGTCCTGGGCAGGGAGATGCTCCAGGTCCTGAATCATCTTTGTCACCCTGCACTGGATGCCCTCCAGGAGCTCCATGTCTCTCTTGTCCGGAGGAGCCCAGAACTGGACACAGAACCCCAGATGTGCCTCAGCAGGGCTGGGCAGCGGGACAGGATCACCTTCCTGCTGGCAATGCTCTTCCAAACGCAAGCCGGGATTATTCCTATCCCGGAGCTAGACGCTGCATTTACCCTTACTTAGTTTCAGAGAATTCCTCTCTGCCCATCTCCCATACCCGCACCCCGCGGGGACCCCAGAGCCGCCCTGTCACCCCCTCTCCGCACCTCTCCCGCCACAGCACCCACAGCCGGGCAGCGCCGCTCCGCTCTCCGTCCCGGGGCAGCGCCCGCCGCCAGCGCCCGCCCCCAACACGCCCCTCGGGCGGCCAATGGGGACGGGGAGCCGGGCCGGGAGCTGGGGCAGAGGATAAGGACAAGGACAGGGGCAGGGCTCGGGGCTCCGGACGTGGACAGGGACATGCACAGGGATCAGGCTCAGGACAGGGAAGGGATCCCCCGTTACCTGCGACCCCGTCACTCCGGCAGCGCGCACGCGCGGTGGGCGGGAGCGGCGTTGCGCATGCGCCGCGGGGAGCGCGGGTTTGTTTTGTAACGTGCCGGCGGGCTGAGGCGGGACCGGCGGCATCGCTGAGGAGGGGGAGGCAGCGCCGGGAAGGTGAGGCTTGGGGCGAGATGAGCCGGGAGGAGAGGAAGTGTTTTGTGGCGGTGTTATCCGCGATGCTATCCGGCAGCGTCGGGGAGAGGGCCTTTGGGGGTCTGAGTGGATATGGGCAGGGAGGACTACAACTCCCAGCATGTATTGCGCTGGAGGGTGAGTGTCCTAGGCGGCGGCGGGGAGCGACACTTGTCGGGAATTGTAGTCCATGTCTTATTTGCGTTCTACCGTGAAAGCTATGCCACAACATCGGTAGTTATGGAGGAGGGATGAGGCAGGACTTATTTACCTGGTTTAGTGCTTATTTATCTGGTGTGGACATTATTTACCTAGTGTAGTGTTTATTAACCTGTTATAGGCCTCAGTTACCGGGCTGGCGCTTATTTGTCTGGTGTCAATTTCGACTCTCACCTGGTGAGAAGTGACAGGACCTGAGTGAGGGAAAAAGTGGCCTGTGGAGGTGAGGTGAAAGCTGAACAAATCTGTGTCGTGATACTTCAGAGACGAGAAGGGTGGGGTTTGTGGCTACTCTCTTCTGTGAGACTGCTTTTCCCTCTGTCTCTTTAGTAAGAAAAGAAGTTTAAACTTCATCAGGGACAACTGTGCTTAGGTGCTAAGTGAAAAGTTCTGATAATTGGATGACTGCATTGAAAATTAGAAAGATAAATTATAGAATCACAGAATGGTTTGGGTTGGAAGAGATCTTAAAGAGCATCTATTTCCAACTCCCTTCCATGGGCAGAGACGACTTCCAAATGGGGATGCTTTTTTAGTGGTCCTACATTTAAGTAAATTTACCAGATTTAGACTCTAGGTTAGCAAATATTCAAACATTTCATCTCATTTGGGGCGTATTGGGTTGAGCCCAATTTCCATAATTTTATTTTTTAAAGTATGATTTGTGCTGTGTGTGTTATAATTGCTGGGTTTTAATTTTGTCTTTGTTTCCTCCTGTTCTTATTGGTTTACAGATAATGAAACCCCACCACGCATCTTCCAAGAAAATGGGGAAACCAGCTGGTGGGAGATCAGCAAAAAATCCTTTTAAATCGCAAAATCAACAAGGGCCTTCCAGGAAAAAAAAGGGAGCAGATAAACAAGGTCAAAAAACACAGGTATTCATTATTTTGGATCAAAGTAGAAAAGTAACTGGGGAGTGGGAGGAAGGAGAAAGAGGATTTTTTCCCATTTTTAAAATTGGAATTTATAGAGAATAATTCATTAACTAAGAACAGTCCTCTCTAGGAAATGCCCAGTGTGAAGAGCTCTTCTGAGCAGTCTTCAATAAAGCTTTTTCTTTTGTGGTCAAAGACTTTTGTCAGACACTGGCATAGTGAGTTCATAGGAGTAGAGGATGCCTCAAAATTGCCACATTTGCTGTAAATTTTTCCCTTCAGCAGGTTGCTCAGACAGTCAGAAGGGAATTTAAGGAACTGAAGGACTATTCCTCTGCAGGTAGGTCCTATCCTTTCCTGCTAAATCTGAACTGTTTGACTCTGGTCTGACTGAGCTGAGTCACAAAGCTGTCTGTCCAGGTTTGAAAAGTCATACCTTTCCCTTTTTTCCTTTATGATAACAGGAGAAAATGGCTCTTCAAAAAAGGTGAAGCTGTCCAATGCTACAATAGGATCTTGGCAGCCTCTCTCAGAGAATAGTAGGCTGTTCCTGGAAAATATAGTGGATTCAGTAGTACTGTAAGTGCCAAATATCCTGGGGGTTCTTTTCTGTTTCCACAAGAAATAAAGTAAAAATCATATTATTACTTGAGTTGGAAGTCGATGTGGTTTTTGAGGTGTTCTCTGTGCTTGCAGGCTTTGTGATGGAAATTCTGCTTTTATTTTCTTTCCAGATCTGTTTTGTCTCAACAGAGGGGGAGAGAAAATGATGTTCAGAAGCACCTCAATGTACTGAAAGAAAGGTATGAAATTATAAATTAACAAAAAGGAGGGAGAGAAGAGATTTCTTCTACCCAGTTGTTTTGTACCATACTTTGAGGGTGAGCTAAAACACTCTCTTTCTGACTTAAAGCTAAATATCACGTTTCAGAAAGGCATTTCCAGGTTTTATTAAAATGATCATTTAGAAGCCATTAAAAATCTTCCTCTTAGAACTTAATTTGAAAAGCAGAAGAGTCAGAACTCGGAATGTTAATTAATGGCAGTTTAGAGTCAGGGAATGTAGAGACCAGTGGAATATAAACCACAGAAGGTCTGTGCAATAGCAAACATGAGAATATTGGGATCTCTTGTTCCTGGTTCCTTCCTTGGACACATACTCCACCTGATTTTGGAAAACAATTCAAGGCACATTTTCTTTCTCTCTGTAACCTTTAACTTTACTGGCAGCAATTAAATTCAAAACTAAAGTGAAATTGGGTTTTTCCCCAGAATTTTCTTTTTGCTTTGCAAAGAACTCCAAACAAACCATGCTTTCTTTTTTCTGTAATTAAAGGGTGCTGAGAAGTTTCAAGTCTTTAAAGGTGCCTTCAGGGAAGCTGGGCAACCTGAAGAATATCCTGAGCCTTCAAATGGCAGAGAAACGAATGCTTGAGACAAACGAGGAGTCTTTGATGCAGCTGCAGGTATGAAAAGCAAGGAAGGGAAGAAATTACCCGACCACACTGCTGGCCATGCCTGTGCTGTTGTGGAGGAGTTTCCAGTGTTCATCAGTGTCACCCAACCTTGCTGCAAAGCTCTGTCTCTTTTTGGGTGTTTTTTCAGTGACTCAGTGTGTTCTGTGGGAAAGACTCACCGTCTCTAAAGTAAATTTTCTTTGTGTCTCTTTTGTTTTAGGAGGAAATAACTGAGGCAGAGCGATCAGCGGAGCGCATTGAGGAAAATATACAGCAACTGCAGTACAAAATCCAGGTGCTGAAGAACCAGTTAGAGGAAGAGGAAAAAGATGCCAAGAAGGTATTTCTCATAAATACTTGTGTACTCCTATAACCTAGAGGAATGGGCTGACTTCCAGAGCTTTCTCAAAGAAACTGTTTCTCAGGCAGTGTCATTTAAGGAAGGCATCATTTGCCTTTGGGAATGGATCTTTTAATCTTTCCAACTGCAGTTGCAATATTAATTAGTTTGGTTTCACAAGCTAGATAATGACAGGTTTAATTTTCTTCCTTGTGTGCCTGATATTTGGGGATTTGGATTGTTTTTTCATTCCCTTTTTCTTATTCTAGATATTCGGGGAAAATGTCAGTGGAGCACTCCAGCTCCCAGAACTCCCCAAGAGCAGTTTTCAAGCACCCACTTTGCAGGTGAGTGTGGAAAATATATTTATCTTTTAAGAGACTCTTTGGTTATGAGAAGGAACAGAATGTGCTTTCATCCCTTAACCTCTGCCAGAGGGAGCAATTCTGAAAATTCAGAAAACTTGAATAGGTTTTTTTTCATTTTCCTTTTAAATTTTTTTTTCTTTAGATTGAGAACTATATGCTTATATTTTAAAACTAGGAAAAAAATCCTAAAAAACTTCTCATCCCTGGTAGTGTTCAAGGCCAGGTCGGATGGGGCTTTGAGCAATTGGGGATAGTGGAATCTTGTGGGAGGTGTCCCTACCCATGGCAGGGGGTTGGAACAAGCTGGTCTTTAAGGTCCCTTCCAACCCAAACATTCTGTGATCTTACAATTTAAAACATCACATGTCTTTTCGTAGAAATCCTATGGCTCTAGGTAATTTATAATTTCTGAAATGTATCTGTAATTGCTGGAGGGAAGACTCATTCTGTGACTTTGAATCTTTTTTGTTTTAGCTGTAGCTGGTCTGCATGAAAATGAAATTCCTGTTGAACTTGACATAAGCTGTTTTTTTATTTGTTTTATATCATTCTTCTTTAGGAGGAAATTTTGAAGGTAAAGAATCAGAAGGGCCTTTTAAAGGATATGAATGCTATTCAGCGATCAGCTGACTTGAAGAACTTGCTAACCCTCATTGAGAAGACCTATGAGAAGGTGGATTTGCTTTGAGAAGCCAAAATGTGTGGAGTCTCCATGCTGAGCTTGGAAACTGCTTTCTTCCTAATGGCCTTCCTGTTGTGACAGCAGAATTTCTGTTAAAATATTTTCTATGAACTTTGGTATGTAAATTTGTAGATCTATTTTGGGACTCAAGTGATTTAAGTCATCTGTAAAGGTTTGGGGCTTTTTTTTGACCTGTGATAACGTCTAATGATGATGTATCCTGTCTTAGGAGAAGGGAGGAAAATGGATTCTGGGTTATTTGGGTATTTTTACAGAATAAAGGAACTGTTCCATTGTATTTGCACTTCTATGTCTGTAAATCACTGAAGGCAGTGTCTTTTACCAAAGTAGTTTGTGTTTGGGAGTTTAAACCTGAAACAGGTAGTAAAAATTAGCTTATCTAATACTCACTTGTAAATCCCCTGTTAAACTTTATTACTATCTTTTTAATAAAAAGCCCTCAATTGAAGAAAATGGAGTAATTTTTTATCAGATGTACAAAATTGTTTTTTACCTTTTCATTACTTAATGCAAAAACCAACACCAAACAACATAAAGTACTTTCCTCAGGTTAAATTACTTGCTGGAAGATAGCAGTGCTCTTTATGTTGGCTTGCCTCATAAACTCTTGTTCTTCTATTTACAGGCTGCTGCCACTCTTAATGAAACAAAAGCTAATTATCTCTTTTATGAGGGCTTGAAAGCCTCTCTGGAGTTAGAATCGTGAAATATCTCAAGTGGGAACAAACCTGTAAGGATCTCTGGGTCCAGCTTTCTACTCCTCACAGGATTACCTAAAACATGTAGGATCAGAAAAACCAGACTAAGTACTTGCTTTATACTGAATCACAGGAAAAAGAAATATAATTATTTAGAAATATATCTCAAATTTGTGATCACTTGGCTAGGAGAGTTTACTGATATAACCATTTTCCCCAAATAATTTAATCCAGATGATGGATTAAAGATTTTCCTGCATGCCAGGGATAGGTTAAGTAAAGATATACTTCTCTGCTTTCATTAAGGGTGATTTACTGTGTGGGTTTTGAACTTCCTGAACGAAATAGAGACCTTTTCCTTTCTTAAAAGTTTTTTAGTTTGGAAAGAAAGTGTGAAGAAGGGCAGTGAGTAGGAGTCAGATTCAGCTTCCACACAAAGAAGTTGAAATAGTAACTGAGGAATGAGCTTCTGCATTACAGCTCTGGATAGTTACAGAGGCAAGCCATAATTAATTCAATTTAATTTTTTCCCCCAACACTGGGGAATTTATGGTAGGCTGGCTGTGGGTGTTGTTACTTTGGGGTTGTCATGCACACTTAAACAGGGCAACATGAACCAGGGAACATAAATCCAGACATTTATTAGGTGGTCTTAGCTCAATTTGATGGTGGATGCTCTTAGAATTGCAGAATGATCAGATTGTTTTAATGAGATTTGAGGCCTCTTTCAGAAGGTTCACTGTTGATCTGTGTGTGTGGAGTTGTGACCACAGCTGTGTGATTTGACCTGGGAGCACCTGAAACTTCAATTTCACAAACCTTGGCTTCAAGTAGGTAAGACATTTTCTCATGTGTGTATGCTTTGTTTACTGAGTTTATCCATTTAAGGAATACTGGGGGGAAATCTGAATGAAGCTCTGGATTCAGGTGAGCTTGTCTTAAGGTTTTTCCTCAGAAGTCATCTGCAGCAAGTACAGAACTGTGATTTCTTTGCATATGGAAATGGAAGGAGTAGGGAGGAGAGCCAAGGGGAGAAGCTGTGCTGAGGCACTGGGCAACATCAGGATATCCAGCCCAGCTTCAAACCCAGCTGCCTGCCAAGGTCAAACAGCCCTTCTGTCCTGACAGCCTGAAACTCTGAACATCCCACATTCATTTATCTGCTTGTACAACCTAAGCACAACTTCGTGGTTAGTATGTCTTTTGGGAAGAACCTGAATTTGGGAGCGTTTTTTGGGATATTCTTTCAATGAACACTCAGTGAAAATAAAGCAAGAATAAGAAAGCTGAAGGTCTGTATTATTTAGCCCAGATTAGGTGATCTAAGAGATTAATCCATGAGCCATCAATTAGTTCACACTTTTGGTCCATTTCTGCCCTCTCCCAATAAAGAAAAAAACAAAAGAACACCACTTTGGTTTAGAAGTACTGGAAGCCTTAATTGAAATATGGATTGTTTTGGTCAAAGAATTAAGACAGATGTAATGGAAAAATGATTTAAACATTTTAGAAACACAGTGGCTGCTGATTAGAACTCTAGGAACGTGCTACAGCACACATTTTATAGGGTTTAGGGATGACATTAAATGAAATGGCAGGGCTGAGGTCCAGGTCTGAGTTGGAAACTCCAGGTGGAGGGTGGAAGTTGAACCTCTGCAGGAGGCTGGTGAAGAAGAGGAAGAGCTCCATTTTAGCAAGAGTCTCCCCAGCACAGATCCTCCGGCCTGGAACAAAATGCAAAAGAACCACAAGAGAGCTAGTGAGAGCTGCTTCTTTAGTATTGAAAGAAAAAATACCCTCTTATATCAGCTCTTGCTCTGAAAAAGGTTAGAACATTTGAATGTTATATCCTAGGTATGAATAAAGAACACAGTAGATTGTAAAAATCTGTTGAGTACAAGTTATCAGAGAGTTTTGATCTTCAGAGGTATCATACCAAAGCCAACTGGTGATGGATTTTTTTTTCCTTTGTCTAAATGCATTTGGAGAGAAATGTATGGAAATGTAGTCTGAATTCCTTAACTCAAATTTTCAATAAAATCTGAATTTTTACTTCATTTTCACGTATTTCCTTGGCCCAATTTTTAGATACCAAACCAACTGGTTTAGTGTAGACTTAAGGTCTATTAGTTAATTCATAGGCAATTTTCGATACTAAAATTTGTCAGCAAATTCCTTGAAAATTCACAAATGCTCACCAGAATGGGACTGAGAAGTAAGGTGGAGGAGATATTCTATGGATATTCAAAAGTGCTGTAAATATAATTTCAGTCAAATCCAGTAGCTAGTAAACTGCCTTATTCATAGCATGATGATTCAAAGCCAAAACTAACAAAAACCTGAACTAAAATTTGGTTTTAAAACCCTTGTGTGACAGATAGTAGAAAACAGAGCTATTGCATGGCTGTGATATGAAATTAGCCCTCCAGGGAATGCCCAGACCTGACACTCCCTGGATGGGCTTTCAGCTGGGACATCTAGACCTAAGTCTGGAAAAGAAGACCTGGGAACTGGAAGTGTCATAATTTCTCCTACAACCCATCCCCCCAAAAAAATACAGTGTACTGGATGGTGAATACAAGAAAAAAAGTCATATTTAAAGATCATACAGGGTTGAAAATACACAAATAGGGTTGATAAAAAAATGGAGAGTATTGTGGATATGACAAATTAGCCAGAGACTGATGTATGGGAACTTCAAAAGAGCAATTACAGAGCCTGCAAAGCAGAAGTGCTGGAGAAGCAGCAGGGATGGTCTCTCCCATGATTTGGCAAATGGTGCAGGTGTGTAAATTCAGGTGAATGCTACACTCTAGGCAAGTCCCTTCTGTCCTATGATTTTACACAGAATTTTGGGAGTTTCTATGGTAGCTCCTTCTTGTTGCCACACTATATGAAATCTTGACCCAGCTGATATTTTTTGTGACTTTTTAAAAAGGACATGGAAAAATGAAGCAGGAAATGCACAGAAGCATCTTAGCTGTGTGTTCTGTGTAAACGTTAAAGAGAAAGCACCTGCTGAAAAAGGCATGAAAGCATCTTTCTTCACAAATTTCCCATTGGCATCAAGGAAGTGCTCAGGGTAGAACATGTCTGGTTTCTCCCACTGTGACTCGTCTTTCAGGACTGAGGTCAGTAAAGGGACAATGTAGGTTCCCTGCAAAATAGGACAGAGGAATGAATTCCTGGACAAATTCAGAAAGAAAAAGTGTTTAAAAGAAGCAATCCTATAGGCATCTCACCTTGGGAATGAAATAGCCTTTGAGGATGACATCTGCAGCAGTCTCATGAGGCAAATCCAGTGGCAGGATATTAGCAAACCTCTGAATTTCATGGATGACAGCATCTGTGTATGGCATCTGAGCTCGGTGCTCGATCCGCGGGGGGTTGGACCCTATCACTTGCTCTATCTCTTCTTGGACCTTTTCTGGAGAAAGAATCAACTCTAAGACACAAGGATTCATTCACCCCTGAGACACAGTGTGCTTTCCTAATGTAAAGCATAATAGATCTGGAGTACAAACCATAAATTCTCCAAAAATATTTTTTTTTTCCTGTCAGAAATAATGGGAGGTAAACAGGCCTGCAGTGTTTGATTGATTCTTTACCAACAAGAAACCTAGAGAGTTTTTTTTCTGTCATTTCTTCTGTTTAAAGATCCATGTTCTGCCCAAGGGTTGTCTGAAACCCCCATTTGGCTCCAAACAATGCTGGAATGGAGATGCCTGACAAGGGCAACTCCATGAATCTTCTCAGGTCCCTAAAGCCTCAGTACAGCCCATTTAACATCTGCACAGGCCTTTGGTTTATTGACAGTTTCTGAGGGAAACCTTGAACAAAATCATTGACCAACATAGGACAGGTCTTTACTAATTAATTAATGAGATTTTCCTAAGCAAAGGGCCTGGCCTGTTTGAACTCTGTGTTCTGCTGCTGGCTGACCAGTGTGACCCTCTCTGGGTGTGAACCACAGGGCACAGAGACAGTGGTTGGCTGGAAATCTCAGCTTTTTATAACTTGGCCTATTAACAGATGTGTTGATCCTCTAGGTTCCTCTTTGGTCCCTAATACCCTGAGTATGACAGTATCTACCATTAAATCACTTACTCTGGATTTCAGGGTACTTTAGCATCAGCAGAAAGCCCCAGTTTAGTGTGGTGGAAATTGTCTCAACACCAGCAGTAAACAAATTGCTCACCAAGCTTAGCAAGTTGCCATTATGGAAATACCCATTTGTAGTGGATTTCTCCTGAAAAAAGTGGTTGAGATAAAAGGATGAAAACTCAAAGCTTTCCATGTGAAAATGCAATTTATGTAGATAAACATTTGCTAAGATATAAATCCTATATTTTTAAAAAAGTGTGAAAGACAAGGAAGAGCTTTGGGCTTGTGCCTGGAGGAGGGTGCTGATGTATCTTTGTATTTACTGGGACCATCTGCGAAGAGAGTTGCTTTCCCTGTGGGGAAGGTAACCCTGACATATCAGAGACCCCAAATAAGACCCCAAAGAAAGCCCAGGCAGCGATTCCATTCTGTAATACATTCTGTTTTCAAAAGAGCCAGAAGAGCTGGGACAACAGAGAGCAGATAAAAAGATGCAGCCCAGGTAAATATATTTATACAGTCTGAAGAAAATAAACAATTCACTGATTAAAAGGGGTTGGAACTTCAACAGCGTGAGGTATCTGTTCAACTCTACCACTTTGTCTACCACTTTGTCATATGTATTTTCTCAAAGACAGCTTCCCTAAAGAAATTCAGCTGTAATTGTAAGGATTGAAAGAAATTTGCAAATGTCTTTATAGAACCATGAAAGATGGAATTGGCAAGAAAATACTCAGTTACCTCCTGCTGTTTAACCAGAAAAGCATCAATAAAACTTCTTTGGTCATTTTTGTCCAGGTTTTTGAGGTTCTTTACAAAAGTAACTCGTACAAAATCGTGGAATTCATCTCTGTTTCGGAGGAGAGCCTTGTTAGCCCTTAAGAGGAATCCGAGGTATGGGAAGACATTGTACATCTACAAAAGTGGAAGTTGTTAGACTTTATCAACCAGAGCTGTGAAAACACTACAGAAACAAATTAGCAACATTTGGCCTTCTTTGCAGATATAAAGTCAAAAACTTAAGATTAATATTTTGTTTTTTAGAACATGAAAAAGGGACTGTATGAATTTGTGGTAGAAAATTCAACAAGGACCACTGAATACATGTAAAAATCTTGCCCCAAATTACAATTTTTCAGGAGTTGTGTAGGCTCAAACATCTTCAAGCTGCCACCACGCAGGTGAAAATTGGCCAGAAACTTTTTTTGTTGTTTAGCCAGCTCTTCCACTAACATTTTTATTTTCTTTTTCAAAACCTAGATAACCATAAATCAATCCAGGGTGTGGCAGCATTGCATGCAAGTATCTGAAGGTATTTTTGACTCAGTATGACTCTTCAAACTGTATTTTAAATATGTTTTTAAGAGACTGGGGGCTTGATTGTTGACTTCATGATTCCCAAACTGACTCTCTAGATGTTTTTATCCAAGAAAGTGCTTTGTAAACCTATTATCTCTCAAAGTCTCAGATTTTCCTGTTTAATAGAAGAAACTGATCACCAGTATTGGTATTTTCCTGTGGCACAGCAACGCAAACATGCAAATCATTACCGTAACCAAAGGTCTCCCAGCAAGCCTCATGTTCTCATTGGTCAGATTTAGAAGTCTCACAAATCTGGGGTCTTTGTAGTCAAATCGTTTTCCAAGCAATATTGACACAATTATATTAGCAACTGCTGCATTAATTATTTTGCTGGAATCAATGGGATTTCCTAGACAAGGAGCAAGAGAATTTATTACATTGCAATAAAGAGATGTACTTTGTAAATGTAAATTATTAAAGATTGCTATTTATTTGTTATGACTGATTGCTATAATTGATTTTTATCCAATATCAGAATACCATACCAAGACAAAAAAATGCCAGAGGAGCCAAATTCAACAAATTGACAAACATTTCTGAAGGTCTGAACTTGAGAAGGCTCAAAAAGCCTCAACATATGTGGACAAAACCTTAGAGGTAGTGAGGCCCTGGCACAGGTTGCCCAGAGAAGCTGTGGCTGCACCACTCCTGGAAATGTTCCAGGCCAGGTTGGATAGGGCTGGGGGCAACCTGGGATAGTGGAAGGTGCCCATGGCAGGGGGTGGAACTGGATGAGCTTTAAGGTCCCCTTGAACCCAAACCATTCTGTGACTCTGTGCTTCTACAGGTTTGAAGAATGAACCATCCACCCACCTTCCTGTGAGGCGATGGTGTCTGCCAGGTGCCCGTACTCCTCCACGATCCGATCCTCAATGGCCTTTTTGCCCATCCCAAAGTCTCGTAAGGCTGTGAGGGTAAATCTTCTCATCACCTTCCAGTTTTCACCGTGAGCAAAAACAACCCCTGAGACCAAGAGAACATTTTAAGGCAGACAATGTTAAATATGTTTGTAGGCATAGAACGGAGCTGTTTAGTAGCAGTCACTTTTAAAACAAGTTAAATTGCATCCAGATGAAGAAAACCACAACTAACTATGCCTTAAGTATTTTCAATCCTCAGCAATAAGTTTATTATAAAATCAAAGGATAAATATTGAAGGCTTGTTTAATCAAATCTGAAGAAGAATATATATCCTCAATGACACTTGTCACTGAAAGTGGACATTGGAAATTCAAGTTCAAACTACTGGTCATCATAGTTTGGAAGTGGAATTGAACTGAGATCTCTGATGACTGCAAGAAAAAATTAAGTGGCAACAAGTGTCTTAAAATATTAGGTAATGTCTTAAAAGCTCCACTATCAGGTTGGTTTTTTTTTCCATTGAAATTGTTGCATCATTTAACTGATGACCTCAACAATGAGGTTTTTTTCAAATAAAAAAAATAAAGTGAAAAGTAAGCTTCTATTCAATAATATGATCAAAAGATGCAGCTGTTAAATCTTCACAGATTTATTCCTCAATTTCTCCAAAGACCTGCAGAGATATAAATATGAAACTTATGTTAAATTAGAATGAAGTTTGGGTGCGAAATTCTTATTTTGAAACACAGCTCAGTAGACAGTTTTCTATTTTTAAAAATAAATCCACAGTTCTCTATGTGTTACATGCTATCTATTGTCACATTCTGAATTTAAAAGCACTATTTACGACTGAAATGACAAGCAACATTAGAATAATAATTTTAGAAAAGGTGGTTCTATGATAAGTCCAAAGTAACACAACTCCAGAGCCATATCATGAGAGCTAGAAATGCTTCTCTGTCATGGATGCCCTGAAATTGTGTCACTATCCATTATCTGTTGCTGTGGTTATTTTTAGAGTTATGGTTGTTTTGTTGCCACTGTCAGTAGTTTCAAAGTTGAATAAGTGTGCTGAAGTCAATGAAATTGCTCCCTATTTCCAATGCCTTTTGTGATCTCTGATCCAAAGTGTTGTCCCAGCTTCTGCTCTGTCTACAGGAAAAAAAAAAGAAAAAAAAAAAAAAAAAGAAAAAAAAAAAAAAAAAAAAAAAAAAAAAGAAAAAAAAAAGAGTAGGTCAAACTGATAAGGAAAAATAAGACCAAATTACCATTCCCTTTGGTCAAATCTTCAAAGACTGGGATTTTAGGTCTCTCTGCAAATGCATCTGCCTGGTTTACAAGAGCTTCCTTCACTGTCTCGTAGCCAGAAATCACTACAACTTTCCTGTGCCCCATCTGAACACTGAAGACTGGACCATATTTTTTGGACAGCTGTCAGGAGAAGAGAACAATGATTTATAACTTTTATGAAGAAATTCATTACCCTATCCAGTGCTGCTTATTTTCCAGTCCTACTTCTGGGTTACTAACATGGTAGATATTTTCCTGACTACGGGGAAAGACTCTTGATTTAAATGATGGGAATGTGCCAGACATTGTGGTGGAGACTGACTGAATGGCACAGTTGGGAGAAGAGTTCTGTTGTGCTAAACTGAGCAGAAGTGTCAACAGCTGAAACCCCAAGTGCAAAGGATTGCACTGAGAGTTCTATCTTCCCTCAGAAACCCTTGTAAATTCAATTTTTGACTCATGTTTTCACACGTATGTCTGTGCTATTGTGTTTCTTTTGTGTACAGGCTGCACCTGAACAGCCTGTTCAGATGTTTGCTATCATTATTTTATTAAAAAAAATTAGTTTGTTTCTGGGCCAGGGTTTAATATTAGATACATTCAAACATTTTATACATGATTACATGCACCATGGATCTGTCTCAGAGACAATGTGGTACCTTTTTAGCTGATACAGGTAGATTTATTTTTATGTAATTCAGTGTTCCTGGTTCTTCTGGGAGCTGGAGGGGGGTTTCCTGACTGCACTCATTTTCTAGTGGGTTTGCAGAGATAAACAGAAGGCATCTATTTGGTATCAAGATGCAAAATGTTCAGCAAGTGGTAAGCAAGCCAGCTGAGCTAAGAGGAGCAGTAAGCCAAATCTGAATTGTGTTCAAGTCAGAGAATCAATATCCAGCATCAGAAAGTAATCACTGAATTACAGCAGATACATGTTGGTTCTGATACAGATGGAACTTGTTTTTGTTAACCTGATTGGGTTGTGTTGGAGAGCTACAGTGATATTCCAGGTATTGCATCTAATCAGTCTTTTGATTTTTGGGTACAACATCCACACAGATTTGTTGGTGCAAATATCCCTTTCAAAATCATTAGCAGGGAAGATGTGTAATTTTAATGTCTAAGCAGAAAAAACTCTAAGAAAGGAGCAAGTTCATAGAATTCTTCTGACTCAAAGTCAGCAAACCCTGCAATAAAATAGGTAAAGAAAGCACTGGAAGAAAACAGAAAGATTTATTATTTTGGCAAAGGTTGGTCCTTTGCCAAAGGTCCTGAATATTAAGAATATGCAGTTATATCTTCAGCTTTTGGGGGAGAAAAGAGGAAAGGGAGATGAGAACGTTGATAAATCAGTGAAGCCAAGATACTGCAGTCACAGTTCCAGGTACATCAATCAGTAGAAGGCAGAGAGCAAAATCATTCCCTATTCAGTTCCCTTTTTCTCAAAATACTACAAAAATAAGGTGAATGCTTGCTTTAAATTTGAAAGTAGTTGAAGGCTGAAACCTGGATGTATGGAGAAAATATTACAGTGAAAAAACCTGCTGCATTCAACCTTTTCTGCTCAAATAACCATCTCTGGGTCCCTTGCTAAAGGCTTATGCATGGATGCAATACTTTGGATGCAGAAGGAGAAACTCTCTGACATCTTGGACTATGGGGCTTGGTTGATAGGACCAATAGAAAAGAAACTGAATACCTGTAGATAAGTCCTGTAGGGTCTCTTCAAGTCAAACAAAAGAAGATTTCCAATTATAGGTAATGGTCTTGGACCTGGAGGAAAATTCTGACCTCGGTTGTTGTTCCAGAAACCTGCCGTTTTCAAAATGGAGAGAAAAGCCAGGATCAACACTAAAAGAATGGAAGTGCTGCTGTTCCAGAAACCTGCTGTTTTAAAAATGGATAGAAAAGCCAGGATGAACACAAAGCCAATGGAAGTGCTGCTGTTCCAGCCCATCTCTATTCAGCTGAGTATTTGCCACAGAAGAGAAAAGAGAAAATGTGGACTCTGGATCTCTGTCCTCCTGAAATAATTTCACTTGAGAGGCTCTTGTGTTAGTCCATGAACCTCTTTTCCAGTGAAGGGTATGTTTTAATTGCAGCTGGAGTCTTGTTCTCTTCCCGTGTGCTTCCTAATGAATCCTCAGAAGGGTACAGGGGCATATAAATGTTTGTTAACCAGTGTGACTGGGTGAGAGTGTGGGTCACTGGGCAAGTGTGAAAGTCCAAGTACGTGGATAACTGCAGGTCACCAACCTGACATTTGCCATAAAAGCCATAAATTTTGCATGCTGTCCAGGTTACTGATTAATCATGTTTTTGCCTTTAGCACAGATATCCTTGATATCCTTGAGAAATCAAAATTCTACTGCCCAGAGCTGTAGTGCACAAGGATTTACTTTTTTAAAGTGTGTGATGTATGAATGTGAGACTCACAAGCTGAGAGAAAATGAATCTGTTTTTTGCAGAGCTAAGACAGTACTTGTATGCTTAGTGTGAGAATCTCTGTTCAGTGCTTCACACATAACCCGGTTGCAAGCCTCTAATAAATCTGTTGGCCTGACAGTCTGCTATTTTTCTCAAGGTTTGCAGGCTTCAAGGGAACGCCTTTCCTGTTTTCAGATTGTGTGTAATCTGCTTTCTCCTGTGCTTCCCAGGGTTTTTCAGGCCTGCTGTTTCCTCACAAAACTATTTATGGGTGGCATAACTTTGATTCCATTGAATTCACTGGGAATTTGAAATCACAGAATCACAGAATTATTGAGGGCAGAGTGGGCTCTGGAATTTGTCTGGTCCAATCCTCCTTTCAAGCGGAGCCATCAAGAGTCACTTGCTCCAGCCTATGTGCAGATAGGCTTTGAATATCTTCAATGACCTAAAAAAAATTATGGTCCTAAGGAGGGAGATTCCAAATCTCCTGGGCAACCTGTGCCAATGCTTAGTCACTCTCACAACATAAAAGTGTTTCCTAATGTTCAGAGGGAACCTCCTGTGTTTCAGTGTGTGCCTATGGACCCTGGTCCTGGCACCAGGCACACTCTGAGAAGAGTCTGGCTCTGACATGTTTGATCCTTGCCCCAGGTTTTTACACTGATAAGATCCTCCTGAGCCTTCTCTCCTATAGGCTAAGCTCCCACCTCTCTGTGTTTCCTCTTATAAGAGATGTTCCAATCACTCCAACATCTTTGTGGCCCTTTGCTAGACTCTCTCCAGTCTGTCCATATCTGTTTGGTATTGGGCATCCCAGAACTGGACCCAGCACTGGGAAAAGATGTCTTCTGTAGGCTGAGG
Source organism: Cettia cetti (assembly GCA_013401135.1). Taxonomy (NCBI): domain Eukaryota; kingdom Metazoa; phylum Chordata; class Aves; order Passeriformes; family Sylviidae; genus Cettia; species Cettia cetti. The sequence goes on along the minus strand of VZUI01088969.1, from coordinate 27,178 downwards.
AAAGGGGGCTAAGGTACAGCCTAACTCAGGGGTCTCAGGGTCCAAGAGAGTGAACACCAGAGGAGGAGGTGTTGAACAAAGAAGACAAGAGAAGACTGGACAGAAAATTTGAGTCACAGCCACAGAACAGTGCTTGGAAGAGTTTTCTAGTAGAAATCTAAAATACTATATTGCATGTGGCCTTGAGGTCAGAATGTGAAGGTTGTGTGAGGTGAAGTGCTCAAAGGCTGAGCCCCTTGTCCTTCTCTCTCAAAAGTTTCAGGGTCCCTGCAGAGACACGACCAGAGGCAGAGGAGAAGGGGGAATGGAGGAATTCCCCAGGGAATGAGGGTGCAGAGACCTAGAGGAAAAGAGCCCTGCCATATGGCTGGGAGCCTGAGAGAGGGGCTTGAGCATGCCTGCTCTTGGCCTGCTCACCCTGAGCCTGCTGCTGGCCCCAGGGGCTCTGGAGGAGAGACCAGGACATTTCACCTGCCTGGAGGGTGTCCTGGGAAAGGCCCAGGACCAGTGTCCAACTGTGCTCCAGTTAGCCTGATCCTACACCTTTCCACAGTGGGTAAAAAGGCACTGAAATGTTGAGTTTTCCACATATATCTGGAATTTAACTAATAGCAAGGAACTGAGAGGAGGTTGAAAGGTGAACATTCTGCAGGGGGTTTGAGAAGAACAGGAGGAACTCTCCTTTGGCAGAAAGAGACATATTTTGTTAATACTGGTTGATGCCAGTAAGAGAGAAAGAAGACATCCCCAAGAAATGTCAAACAAACACAGCTGTTATCTGATCATTCAATAAATGTGTTTATTCAGCAGTAGATTTGAGCACAAATGTTAAAAATTTTTGTAAGCAAATATTCAGCCAATGGCTTTTAAATAATTTTTCTTTTCACTAATGAAATACAAAGATACTGCTCTGACAGAGGTAGGAATGGAGAATTATAAAACAGCCTTGAAAGCTGTGTTCACCCATTGGTATTCTGAAAAAGGCTTGACCTTTGGTTAGTTTAAAGGAGATATCATTAAAGTTTTTACTCATTAAAAAAAAAATTTAAAAAACCCAAACCACAACACCTTATTTAAGCTCTTTTAATGTAAAAACAAGTCAAATAGAGAACAAAGGTAAGACAGAAAGAGCATTGAGTGGTTGTTGTAAGGGATAAAACATTGCCAGTCTTTTATGAGAAAGAAAAGAAATGCTGATGATCGTGAGCCTCAAATTTAAAGTAGTTGTACTTTAACTTTTGTTTACTTTTCAGTCCTATCCTTTAAGCTCATCCTCCACTCTGTGTCTTGTTTAACTCCTTACTTTCCTTTCCTGCCAGTGTAAGGCTTTCTCGAAAGAATAAAAGGTTCTTAGTTATATATTTTAAGCTTCTGTCTTTTAAGTGTCCAGTCACATATTACACAGAAGTTGTAAATAATTATTAATGAAGCTCTGATGATTCAAGGTATTCAAAGCTTTGATTAATAGGGAAATAACCAATCAAAGAAAATACCCTCAGCCAGACAACAATGTGGAAGTGAACAATTAGGGTTAAAAACACCTCTGGATAAACAAATTGTATACTTCAAGGGCATAGTCACATGGAAAAGAAAATAACACTTAGAGCTCTGGTTAGACAAAGGGATTCATCTCCCTACTCTGTTTTTTGAGAGAACCTAAGGATCTGATTTCTCTGGGGGAGGAATCTTCTGAAAAAGAAGTTCAGGGGCAATAATGAGTACTTAGAAGATGATGGTATGGATTACTATGGAGAGATTATAAGGAGAACTGGAGAGCAAAACTGTACAATTCATTTTTTCCCTTTTGGAATTAAAAACCCCTTCTAAATGGTATAATTGATGGCATCAGTCACCAGGGTAGGTTTAGGCTGAATATTAGGAAAAAAATTCTTCACCGAAAGAGTGGTTTAACATTGGACCAGGCTCCCCAGGGAAGTAGGGGAGTCACTGTCCCTGGAAGTGTTAAGAAGTGAGTAAACATGGCATTTTCAAAGTGGTTTGTGTGGTTTACTGGCCATGATGATAATCTATCCAAGGTTGGACTTGATGATCTTGAAAGTATTTTCCAACCTTAAGGATTCTATAATTCAAAGATTTGCTGCCAATAGGTTGTGCTTCCTCACTCAGGTATTCCTGTGTGGTCAGCACTCAAAACTAGTGAAATTACCTCACCCCCTTTAAGGTGAATGAAAGACCCTCTGAGCTCCCAAGTAGGAATTTGAGGGGTGAAATTCATGTATTGAAGATAAGATTTTTACAGGCTGTCCACAGATGGAATATTTTTCAAGTACTTCAACACTTCATAAATTATGCATAAAATACTTCTAAAATCTTTAAAATATTTACATTGTTAAATGTTTCCTCAGTTTTTACAAAAATGAATGTGGGACAGCTTTGGGAGGATAAAGGACATCTTACAGCCAACAGGGTAGAGGAGAGTCAGTCACTGCACATCTGCAAAAGAGCTTAACTGAACTAAAGTGTGATACAACAAATGTATTTTTATTCATGGATAGAAACCTGACATATCTAGCTGTATACAGCAGGTGTAAAATATGGGACAGCCCTGCCTAGTATCTTTCTAAAGATTTTCAAGGAAATATACATCAGTAGAAATGAAAATGTATGTGCTATTTTATATGAGACGAGTTTTCCCCTAAAGTCTGATAAGTAAGACTTGAAATAAGATCCTAGTATAAAAAAAGAGATTGAAAGTTCACCCACTTTGGCCTCTTTTACAGAGACATCAGCAGTAGCTTTCCATGAATGATGGATTGAGACACTGTGTTCCTTCTGTTTGATTCCCACTTCCCATCCATTGTCTCCCAGTGGATTATCCCATGCAGGAAGGCACCTCATGGAGCTCCTTCAGCTGCCTCAGTTTTTGTCTCTGAACTGAGCAGCCATTGTCATCACTTCTTGGAAGAAGTTAATTTCCCTTAATTTAGCTTCAGTTTTCTTCTTTTTGCTTTCACTTCTTCTAGGAGAAAGTGACCTCAAGAGCTGGTAACTAGCCCCATGGAAGTTCTCTGCTGAGTCTTCTGTAGGTTGAACACAGTTCTTTCCAATCAGTTCCAAACAATTAATGGATTTCTGGAGCTGGCATTAGTTCCAGTTGTATTTCTTGACATTAACACTGCTACAATCAACTTATTGCTGTTGAATAGAATAAGACCTACTATGCAATCACTTAGTTTTCATAGATCCTGCTCTGTTCCCCTATTATGTCTTTGAAACTAACTAAATCTATGACAATAAATAAATAGATCTATGACAATAATGATTTTTTTTACAATTTCACTTTCATTTCCTTTTCAATAAACATATTAACAATGTATCTTGATACTCATAGTGCCTCTCACATTGCCTTATCAATCACTGTATTCTGTGCTTTGCCATAAGAATTATTTCAACATTTTGCTTCCTGTCATAATCAAACTTCAAAATGCAGCATATTTTCTCCTCCATCAGAAAACAGGAAAACACATTTTCTCAAAAAGTTTAGCTGGGATACTCTGGTGAAAAGTTTGTTCCAATCCATATAAAAAATATCAATTCATTTTTTCTTGATTACCCCTATACAGCTGAAGGATGTAACTCAGAAATCTCACAATTAAATATATTATCCTATAATAATCTTGAAACACAAAGTTTATTACAACAGCTATATTGTTGTCAGTGACAACAAAAGATAAAGTATAGATAATTTTAAAAAGCAGTTTGTGGTGCCTTTTTCTGATGAACAAAAATATTAGAAGGACCTAATTTATTCACCTCAGCTTGGTATAATGATTAAGTGATCTAAAATCAAGTTTCTTTTCTTTTACAAAAATATAGCTATCTTCAGGCTTTTCTCAAAAAACCTGATGTTGTTGGGACAATATTTGGATGTTGTTTCATTGTTTCTTAGCATTAGAAGCAGAAAAGAGCATCATTCGGACAAATATTGCAGATTAATTATTTTTCTACATGGCAGCTTCAAATCTGCTGTGCTCATCACGGTGGCTGGGGTGAATTTCAGGTACTGTCTCTTCCTCTGGAACCTGCCATGAGAAACAAAGAAGAGCTCAGTTAATGATATATATAGATTTGTTTTTGCCATAAAAGAGGACTAAAATGTGCCAATAATATAATTCTATTTGTGTATATTATATGTCTGTTTATTAACATTGTCACAGCCTGACATGAACCATCAATTCTGGATACTGAGGAATGAACTCAGGGTTTTCTTCATTGAAGAAGGAATTTAATTCATGAAAAAACCTAATAAAATTTCCTTTAAGTTCACATTTTATTTGCCAGGAATGTGTATTACATACTACTTCTTGCCTTGCCTTTTTGGGTTTGTCCTGGCATAAAGAATAAAGTTCAAATTGCCTAAATTCAGAATACGTCATCAGTCTCTGATAAGGAAGAGGATACCTGATACACTGGGCACACAGGAGAGAGATAAAGGCCTCTACTGTGATATCAATTTGTTGTCTCTATTTCTGCTTTTTGTTCAAGGTTAGTCCAATGAAAAAGGCATGATTACCTAAGAAGTCCAAAAATGATCCTGAAGGTGACATTGATAATTCACAGCCTGAGGTAGAGCAGCATATTTGAATTTTGAAGAGGCAGTCTTTCTGACTCGTGTGCAAACCACAAAGCCCGGGAGAGCAGTGGCTGTACATCCCCCAACATAAAGAAAATAAAAGGAGGTTGTGTCTTACCTCCCAATAAGCAGAGTCATCAAAGCAGTTCTGGTCAGATACTTGTCCCAAGAAGGGCAGCTTTAGAATAGCACCTGCAGGAAAACCAGCATGAGAGGTATAAAAATGAAGAAAATGACCAAATAAATGCCCCTCAGATGTGCCCTAGGCAGCCAGCTAAGTTTTCTGACTGATTTCCTCGTCTACAGGAAAGCCCAACCATCCTGGGACATCAGGTCAATTATTCAGAAAGATGATCCAGATTTCTTCATACAAACATAAATAAGAGCATAAATAAGAGCTTGTTTTTAATTGACTAGATTTCATATCAAAATTTTCTGTTTCAGCCTGACTTTTGTTTGTTTCTTTGGAAGTATTTACAAACACATGGAAAAGTATGTCTTGGTCTCAAACTAGTTTCTGTTCAGAATATGAAGTGTCTGAATCTAGAGAAGAATTCCTTCCAGAACAACATCTAATTATTCCTATAGCTATAAAACTCAGTGTCTTTGGAGCATGTATTCAGTAAGATATATAGAATCACAGAATCATCAAAACATTTAAGTTGGAAAAAACATCCAAGGTCATCAGGCCCAATCCTAGACCAAACCAGAGCCCTGAGTGCCACATCCAGTCACTCCTTGGACACCTCCAGGGATGGCGGCTCCAACAACTCCTGGGGAAGCCCTTTCCAATGCCTGACCACCCTTGCTGTGAAGAAATACCTCCTGAAGAACCTGAACTTTATTTAAAGATAAAAACACTGGAAAACTATTCCATATTTGAGTTTCTGGCATCGGGACCCATTATTTCAATTTTGTATTATTTACACAAAATTGTTGATACATTTAAGTTCCCCATGGAGAAACTTCTAAATTCACATGTGTTTTTAGCTGCTATAAGCATCACACTGACCTGTGAGTGCTCCTCCCACCATTGCAATTCCAAGTGTACTTCCCAGGGCAGCAGCCTGCATGGCAGGAGTAAGCCGGTGACCATTCCTGAAAAGGGTAGAAAACCAAACCATTGCCTGTCAAAAATTGTTACACTTTGAGGCTGATGATCAGTCTTACAATATTGTACTTGCTGCATGCTGGATAAGGTATCTCATAAGAAAATATCTTAGAATCTTTATTGCTGGAAAAGATCTCCAAGATCATTGAGTCCAACAAATCCTGCCATTGCTGCGTACAAGACTGAACTCATGACTTTAGTTTAGCTTTGTTTTAGGCTACAAGTGAAAACAGCTTCTTTGAGAAGGTTATTAATGTTCTGTAAGCCATTAGAGAATACTCTCTGTTGTCAAAAGACCAGCATTTCATATTTTTGGAGTCTTATGAGCTAATGGAAAAAACTCATTTTACCTTTTTTTTTTTTCTGAAATCTTACAAATACCAGCAGTGTAATTGTAGAGTCATAATAAAGATTTTTCTGTTTGCATGGTTCAGTGTTCTGTTTCTTTATGATATTTCAATTTATTTATTTTTATTTGAGCTTTTAATCTGTAACAAGCTTGGCATTTAAACAGTGTGTTAAAGGCAGGAGATCAAGTAGAACCCAAATTAAATGAGTATACAATGCCTGACATCAAATCAATTATGTATTTCTGAAAAAAAATCATAATTAGATCCAAAGAAGGCAGCAAATTAGAATAAACCTTCAAAACTCAAGAAACTTCTTTCTCTCTTCTCTCTATAACTCACCTTATTTCTGTTTTTATTGCAGTTACTATGATGCCAGCAATACCTCCCAGAATTCCTGGTAAACCATGTAAGTTATGAACTCCACAAGTGTCTTGAATTTTCAGCTTGGATGCCAACACAGGCTGAAATGAGGGGAAATAGGAAGTTTATAGTCTTCCATGATCTCTAGATGGATATGCAAAAGAAAGAGCAGAACTATGAGAACCAAATAATTATTTAAAGTCATCATTGCCTGGAGTTGGCTGTATCTATCCTCCCTCTGTAGCAAAACAAGGTAGCTCCAGAAAAGCCAAAGAGAAATAAAAACTGAGCAGAGATGGGTCCCCAATACTTACAGTGAGGAACTGGAATCCAAGGACAGAGACAATTCCAGCAATGACTCCAATGAACATGGCAGAAAAAGGGTGGATTGCCAGGTCAGCACAGGTACCCACTGCTACTCCTCCTGCCAGGGTGGCATTTTGAATGAGAACCTGCAGAGGGGACACAGAGGTCACACATGAGGAGCAGAGGCTTGTTTTAGGGCTGAGTGTCTCTGAAGGCTCTCTTACACCTGCTGGGGTCAGACAAAAGCTGCAGCTGCTGGAAAGGAGTGGGTCTTAACACAGCTGGATTTTAGGGCAAGTGGATAGAAGTTGGTTTGGTTTTGTCTGTTGTGTAGCTGCACTGAGAGTTCTAGGGAATGGGTTATTTCCTTGAGAGATCTATTTTGGCTGTTGTAATAAGGAAACTCAAGTAGGAACATCTTTGGAATAAGATCCAAAAGTCCACCTGATCACTGGACTAATGTCTCTAAGGTCCCGCAGGTTTGTGGACAAGAGAGAATCATCACAGAATTTTTAAGGCTAGAGGAGACCTTTGAGATTAATAAATCCAACCATCAAACCAGTAAAACAACATTCCCAGTCTGCTGCTTTCCAACCCTTTCTGTGAAAAAATTTCTTCCAATTTACAGTCTAAACCTGCCCTGATGCAACTTGAGGCCATTTTCTCTCAACCTGTCACTTGCCCCACCTGGTTTCACCTGGTTCCACCTCTCTTACTCAGGGAGTTGTGGAGAGTGAGAAGATCATCCCTGAGCCTCCTTTTTCTCCAGACTGAGCCCCCCCCCCCTTCTCCCTCAGCCACTTCTCATTAGACTTTATAGATTTTACAAATATGATAGCTCTAATTCCGGCCATAGTGTGGGGAAAGGCTCCAGATAACCTGGACACATAGATGGACACTGTTTGTCTGCCTACTCAACCTTATTAGAGAGGGTTGACTCGATTTCACAGGGGTTATGATGTGATTCTTACCATACTGAATTTGCCTCTTTTATCCACCAAGCTGGAGAGGGCGAATGTTACGATGGCACAGGCAGCCAAGGAGAAGTAAGTGTTGATAATGGCTGTTGCCTGGGCTTTTGTGCCATTTGCAATGGCAGAGTTAAAACTGGGCCAAAAAAGCCAAAGGAACAGGGTACCTGGATGAGTAGAAGTCAAAACAAAAGCTATTTAGTCACAAGGGCCAATACAACAGAGCGGGCTACAAGAAATGAGGACAATGATTAATGAGAAACATGGAATAGCCAAAATTCTGGAAGAAATAATAGAATACGCAGAAGGGTTTGGCACTGGCAGCTGGGATTTTGACACATGATCTCTTTTCAAATCTTACTGCAAAGCTTGAATGGCCCCTTGTCCTGCCCCACTCACTGTCAGAGCTCACCACCACTGTGAAATCCCAGCCAGAACAGGAGGCATAAGCAACACAATTCACATGCAAATCCTTTATCATCTATCAATACAACTGAAAGTTTTAGCTGGTTAATTGGTCTGTGAACAGTTCTCATGGACAGACAGATATATGGTTTCTACAATCATTACCATGACAGGCACAGCTCAATCCTTTTAATTGTGAACAACTGCTTTGGAAATACTGCTGAAAAGAACAAGACTTATCAGAAAAGATGTCACCACTAATGCACAGTGAAAACACATATTTAATTTGATCTTTCCATCCTTGAAAGCGTGGAAAAACTGTAAAAATATGTGTGCCACTGAAAATATGGTGCATGCATGAGATTAAAAGGAATTTGCCTCCAGAAGTGGACTTAGGAAAGTGAATGTAGCATAAAATACGTGTCTTGGTTTAGGGCAAATTTGGGAGGAATTTGCAGACAAACAGAACAGAACAGACAATTGGGGATACAAGCCTCATAAAGTCACCCTAGGACAATAGGTAATCAGAAAAAAAAGTAGGGATGTAAGAAGGATGAACAGCTGTTCAGTTCTCAATACTATTTCACTTACCAATCATGGCAAACATGTCTGAGTGATAGGTGGATTCATCATTTTCATGTTTGTTTGTCAAACCAGGACGGTACAAGACGAAAGCTGCAGCCAAACCAAAATAAGCTCCAAAAGCGTGGATAGTCATCGAAGCTCCAATATCTGTGGCCTGTGATAGGGACCCAAAATAATGCCACAGATTTTATACAGCATAAACACAAGGGTCTGAGGAACAAGAGTTCTGGAGGACTTAATGGTTTAATTCTGTGATAGAAAGCAGAGCCTAGCATAAGCAAACTGGAAGTATTGCAAAGTGAAAGTATTTGTTACAAAGAGAAAACAGTGATTGCTAAACAGTTGTACCTTGAATATTTTGGTAACTAGATGCTCATTGCATCCAAAGATGGTGATCTCCAGAAGAGTCAGGATCAGCATCTGAATGGGACTTGTTTTCCCCAGGAGTGCTCCAAATGAAATCAAAGCAGTTGCTGTACTGAAGTCTGCATTTATCATGCTGAAATTAAGAAAAAGAAAAAAAAAAAACCACCCAAAACACATAAAAAAAAGAAAATTATTTTAAAAGCTGTAATATCCAATATGCCATTAAAATGATATCATTAAAATTACAGAGCTTTAACTCTTCAGATACAAAATGATCAAGCTCATCTTTGGGGATAAAAATTAAATCAAATATTTAGAAAGGTCTTTAGAAAGATGGATTTTTAAACGATCTTACCAGCTACTGAAGAGTAAGTGTAGAGTTTTCCTCCCACTTACACTGTACATGGGCTTAGCTGGAATTATGATGAAAAGGCAGGTGAGAAGTGCATTGGGCTGTGCAGGGATGTCATGAATCATTTAGACTGGAAAAGGTCTCTAAGACCAACCTTTACGCAGCATTGCTGAGTCCACCACTAAACCATGTTCTTCAGTGCCAAATCTGCAGGCTTTTTCAGGCACTTCTTGGGATGGTGACTCCCCAGTTTCCCAGGGCAGTCTGTTCCAATGCCTGACCACTCTTTCTGTGAAGAGATTTTTCCTAATATCCAACTCAACCTCCCTTGGTGTAATTTCCTCTTGTCCCTTCAGGCCATTTCTTCTTGTTCTATCCCTGTTGCCTGGGAGCAGAGCCCCACTCCCACCTGGCTGTCCCCTCTTGTCAGGCAGTTGAGCAGAGCCAGAGGGTTTCCCCTGAACCTCTTTTTCTCCAGGCTGAGCTCCCCCAGCTCCCTCAGCTGCTTCTCCTCAGACCTGTGCTCCAGATCCTTCCCCAGCTGCTTTGTCCTTCTCTGGACATGCTCCAGCCCTCAATTTCTAGCCCTGACTGCCACCTAGGCTTCAAAGATGACAGTGAGGTCTTTGGTCAGATGGTTTGTATAATCCTGGAAGTCTTGCACATCTGTGTGTCTCTGTGCATCATCTTTGCATGAGCTGTCAGGCAGGGGATTGGCAAAGGTAAATAAACCCAGAAACTGATCAAAATCTTAGAGCACAGAGAGGCACTAACCTGTGGGTCCCTCTAAAAATGCCTGCCTGTAAGCATAGGGAGCTACTTGTATCATTCCTGCCTTGTCCTCAGTAATGTTTGGATGCTATTCCTTTCAAAATTGCTTACAAGTTGTCTCAGAAATCCAGAAACTGAAGTTGTGGGAAACACTCTGAGACCTCGGTAGAGGCAGGACAGGTGAATAGAAGGGGCATTAAATGTGCTCAGAGATGTTGCCCATGAGGTCTTCTATTCTGTGGTCAGTGTTCAGAGCCTGCTGGAGTATGATGCTTATGAAAATCATTCCTCGAGAAGTAAGAGAAGACCTTGTGAGTGCACAGACATGCTGCTCCAGCCTTTCTTCTGTGGCTCCATATGTCATGAAAAGACAGATCCTTCCATGCCTGCTGGATGCAGGATGTGCTGTGTTACTGCTGGAAATCTGCTAGCTTCCACAGCTTCAAAGATTCAAAGCAATCTCTCTACAGGACCCACACCTCCCACACAAAACATAAGAACCTCAAATATCTTCACAAACTTTGGTTACCTTGGCCCAGTGCACCAGGATTGGTTCCCTCAGAGCGAAGGGCAGAAGGATGTAGAGAGGTGGACAGTAATGCTTAATGAAATTTAGGTGAAGTCTGACCCCACAGGGTCTTCTTCTATCTTTAGGGATAGAAATACGTGGGTTTTTTTTTTTGTAAATTCACATATACCTTTCGATGCTAACAGGAATTTTCCCATCTTTCATGTGCCAAAAACCTTGCATCAGAATTCCCCACTGGAGTCCAAAGGCAGCAATGAGCATGTTGAAACCAACACTGCTGAATCCATATTTCTTCAGAAAGGTCATCAGGAAACCAAATCCAACAAATATCATCACATGGACATCCTGAAAGTCTGAAGGGAAAACATGTCAATGTAGAGACTGACAGTGAAGGGTGAAAAGCAAAGGACAAAGGCAGCTTGAGTAGAGAAGAGTTCCCAACTCCAGTCATTCCTGTGATCCATTCTTCCCAAATCATGACCAGTCTACCAGCTGCAAACTGAATGTCTGGAAAATGCCACACCTTATTATTGATTGTATTGATTTCTGTATCATTATGGAAAGCTGCTGGAGATCTCTATACTTGAAAATTTACTTGTGTCTGGCACTGTCCTGTCTTTGTGAAGCTCCCTGGAACATCATCACAGCTTCATGTCCTTACAGAAGGGTTATGTTCCCCTTCCAACAAAGGTGGTCAGAGCCAGTGTGTTCAGACTAACTCCAAAATTGTATATAGGATTTGTTTGGGTGACTGCTAGGTATCCCAGTGCAAAGGAATGCTTGGAATCCCTAAAATTACTGTTTAAGACATTGATCTTTTTACATAGATAAAAGAAAGATTAATTTTAAGGCAATTTTTTAATTTAAAAATGAATATCGTTAATCAGCATACAGTTAATCTTCATTCAAATATTTGGTTGCTTTATGAAATGTGAATTTTATTAAAGTATGGTTAGTTATTTTTCTACTTTTTAAAGTTAATAATTTAATTTTCTTTTTTATGCTTTTAATACAAACTGAGTCTATCACCACAACATGGATACTTTATATTTTTAAATATTTTTTATTATTATTTTTAAGGTTTATGTGATTTAATTGATTTTAACCATACAGGTTCAAGTCCCGTAATTGCAATTTTTTCTCTGATTTTACTGTTAATATGAACCTCCAGTATAGAGAGACTATATTAATTTTTTTTCTATTTCATTGCTCTTACATGCTAATAAGTGTGAAAGCTTGAGCTGGTTAGTATAACATTTGGCTTGAGGTTGCAATTCCCGTTACTTGGGCATTGCTCATTTTTGCATTACCAGCCTCAGCCAAAAGAGGGCCCAGAAGTATAAGAAGTTACTGGGAATTCCTAATAAACCCTTTTATATTTTCAGTGTCATATTCCAGCCCTCCCCAAGCACTGAAATACACAGTAAGAGCCTTTAATTTGCATTTAAGAAACAGCATCTTTGGTTGGCGTGGGATTAGATGATAAACTTTATGGTCCCATCTAACCCAGGCCATTCTCTGATTCTGTAGAAATGCAGGTGAGGTGGTTCACAAACATCTCCAACTCTTTTGCTTCCTCTTCAGGCTGGACATTTTAAACCTGTCTGGACTTATTCACACAAATGGTTTAAACTCCTGGTTAAAACTAGCTTAATTCATGGGTATTGAGGACAAATTCCTTCCAGTTTAGTCTGTACCTTGAACTTTAACTATCTCTCATGCATTTTAAAGAAGAGTAGGTGTGGAGTGACTATAAATGATGAAGAAAACAGTATGACTTGAACTGAACTGTTTCAGTACCTGGCTGTGTTTGACAAAGCATAGCACTCCTGTGAGAGAGGAAAATAAAGATTAGGAAAAACATTCCAGCAGATCCTGAACAAAGCCAGTGCACGGAATTCTGCAAGGCTGGCCAAGACCACAAAAACTCCTCTGCGAGGTGGTCAGTCCCAACACAAAGATGCTTGTGACATACTCTAAAACTGATCTTGCTTGGCCATAGAACCCTGAACAAGAGGGATGCATAAGTTTTCCTAAACCATGAGTCATGGATGCTCACAGGACAGTGCATACAGGATGCCAATATGAAATCAATCCTCTTGTAGTACTCCAAGAGCCATCACACCCCCTTGTTCTCCCATTCCAGTGGCACAACACCCCTGCAATTGTCCATCCAATTTGCCATGCGTGTACTTGTATCCACCAGAAATAGATAAAATGCAAAGCTTTGCTTTGGGAATGATCTCAGCTTAGCCCTTCTTACCTCAGTGCAAAGCTATGCTGATCCTGCACTATTATTTTAATCTTTCTTCTGTCCAAAACCACTGAAACAGCTTGAATTCATGGTTCTGAAGTATCTAAGGAATACAAAATCAGGCCTTGCACTGCAGTCCTGAGAATATAAATTACCTCCTGGATAAATGAACCAAATCTATGAAGTACAGATGGGTTAACATCCTAAGGCATAGATAGCATGGGAAGTAGTTTGAACCCATCATTTTGGGGACTCAAGGGAAATCCTGGCTCAAGATATTTCCTAATACACCTATACAATCGTAGCAATAAATTTCTGCCAAGTCCTCAGGCAAACTGCACTTTTGTTTGCACTTTGTACAGGTAAATTTGAGAGGAAGGGGTCCTGTAAGTGAAATTATAGGTATTGTGAAAATTTACTTTTATTTCCATTTTTTATTGGGAATTACCTCTGTGAGGTCAGAATCTAAAAATTCAGCTCATTGGTGGTGTTTTCTTGGTTTGTGTCTCTACTGTAATCTGAACAGCCTGGCCAAAGAAATATATATTCTTCTCTCTAAAACACTGTTCCCACCTTAAGTGTGGTCTCTTATCCATGCTATGCCTAAAGCCATGCCTGGCAGGAGGTCAAGGGGCCAGTTTGCATGAGTCCAAACCATTCCAGAAGGCTGCTCACAGGTCAGTAGTGTGGGCAGCCAAGGGATAAGTCATACACTGCCTGTGCAGGGAGGCATAGAGACAGCAGGAAATTCCTCCCACATTTTTAGACACTGATATTAGTGAAGAAATAAGCATAAGTGATCTCTAACTGGATAGGTTACATTTAAAGGTCTATATTGCAGTGTTAGTTCTATTACCTGTGCTGTCAAATTATTCATGTGGGTTTTGGCATAACTTTTGCCTAGGCCAAAGGAAAAGGTTATGCCAAACTTGCCTTGTCACCTCCTGGGTCACAGTGGACCCAGAGTAATTCCCAGTACACTGCCAAGATAAGGCCACCTAATTTAGGAACTTGGATAGTTCAATACAAGTGGGATAGTTTAATATGACACCAGCTAAGAGAGCTGTGTTTGTTCAGCCTGGAGAAGAAAATCCTCTGGGGAGACATTAAAGCACCTTCTAGTACTTAAAGGGGGCTTATATAAAAGTGTGAGAGTGACTTCTTAAATGGGCAGATAATGATAGCACAAGAGGGAACAGTTTTAAATTAAAAGAGGAGAGATTTTTGTTGGGTATTAGGAAGGACTTTTTCATTGTGAGGGTGGTGAGACCCTGGCACAGGGTGCCCAGAGGAGCTGCGGCTGCCCCTGGATCCCTGGAAGTGTCCAAGGCTGGGTTGAACAGGGCTTGGAGCAGCCTGGGATAGTGGAAACTGTCCCTGCCCATGGAAAAGGGTGGAATGGGATGAGCTTTAAGGTCCCTTCCATCCCAAGCTTTCTTTTGGCTCTATGAGCATCCTTGACATGGCCAAACTGTGGGCTCTAGCACAGCCTAAGTTATCAAATCTCAGGGATACGGCCACATCTCAGTGAAGCTCACCTAAATGTGAGTAATTAGCCCCTGTGTCCATCAGCTAACTTCCATCTGGAGCAGAATAATGCCTTCACTCCAGTTCTCTGACCCAGACATACTCTCTGTGAGAATACACAAGATTACTCCAACTTGAGCTCACAAGTGTGACAGCCACGGAAAGCACAGAATGAGAGAAGAGGGACACATCCAAAATGACACAGGTGCTACCTGCAGGCAGGGAGTTCTGTACTCCATGATCCTCACCAGGCACATTGCAATCAGGGCCTCAGAGCCAAACAACAAACCTTCAATGCCGCCAAGAAAACACAATTGGCAGCCCTGCAAACTTTTTCTGTTTATTCACAATGGTCTTATCTTTGCATGAGGAGGAGGGGGTGAGAGAAGTGAGTAACTACTTCTCAGGCCAAGAGCTTATTCTGATCTTCATCATGTATTTGCCGAGCAACAAATCAACAGAAATATTTTCAGGCTAAACCATTGCTGTCTAATGGAGCCACTGCTTTGGAAAATAGCAGGGAGTTATCTACCTTGTCACCAAAACTATGGACCTTCTTGGAGTCGAGCTTTCACACAGTCCAGTTTAACATTTAATAACAATGATGCATATGCAGCTCAATTTCAATGTTCTCATAAGACACCTTTTCCAAACCTGGATGGTTACTAATGAAATATTCTATTCATTTTGAATATTTAATACAGTAATCAGGATAGAAGGTCTGGCAAGAAACACCCCCATCTCTCTCTGGAAAATGCTGGAATCTTTCAAAGTAATACACAGTTCTCCAAGCCTTAACCTGCTGTGCAAACACTAGAACTATTTCCCAGACTCTTCTCTCCCAGAACAATAAACATCTTAGCAGTGAGGTACTTGCAGAATTTTATATGTGCTCAGGTTGGATTTATCTTTGAAGCCTGCTGCTTTCACACCTCAGAAAAATGTGCTTGCCCCAAAACACAAATTTTTTTCCAATTCTATAAGTAGGTCTCATAAGTTATTCAGAAATCTTGCTTAGGACAAGTTTAAAGAAATTTCAGTTTCTATAAATCTTAGTCAGAAATACTTACGTGGGTATAAAGCTGTAGAAGGATGTGTGTCATAATCCACGAATATCCCATACAAAACAATGACAATCACTTCCAGAAGAAGCGCCAGGATGGAGAACTTGAACCTCATGTTGGTGTCAAAGTCTGGAGGCATTGCTGCAGAGCAGGTGGCTGTGAGAGCTTGATAATGGGTGTTTGCCTTCAGAGGAGCTGACTAATTCCGTGGATCTGGGTGATATAGGAAAAAAAAAAAGAAACAGAGACATGAGCACACACAGCGTCACACCCACTATGGGAGGGAGAAAGTATGGGTCAATATAGTGATTTTCATTTCCCAGGATCCTTCTGTGTGTGAAATGCTGGCTTGCATGTGTTTTCTTCTTCCAGTTTGTAATACAAGCCTGCTCATTCAGCCACAGTTGTACTTCTCACTGCCCATATGTATCTCAAGAAGGAAACAGCCTTCAGGAAAATCTCACACAGCCTGGTTTGCTGCACGTAGTAAGGAACTGTGACTCTCAGTTATGTTTCCTGTAGTCAATATTTTCAAGTTGTAACTCTTCCAAAAAGTAAATAGTCAGCATTGCAAATAAAACATGGAAAATCACCCCTCTTCATATAGGCTGTGATAAGCAAAGAGAATTTCTTTCAACAAACTGGAGTAATTTTATTTTTTTTATTTCACTGTGAAGTACTCATTCTCAGAGCACAAGTTCTCATTGTAAGCTTTTATTTAAGAAGGAAATCATTGTACTTCTTCATATGTAAAAAGGATATTCATAGCTGTTAAAAAGGAAAGCTGTAATTACTAAAAAGAAGAATTTGAAGAGAAACAGCTCCATTTTTCGTTTTGAATGATTGCTTTTTTTTAATATTCCCCTTAACTCAAAGAAAGGAAATAGGTCAGAAACCAAATCTATTACATGGTTTAAAAAGTGTAGTTTATAAACTTTCTCACAAATGGAGGAGAAAATTAAATTTCACTTAGTTTACTGTTGGATGATATCTTGTTCTTGAGTCATGTTGCTTGTCAAAGTTTGTCTTGAGTCCTCAAAGTTTTGTGGATAAAATAATGTGTTGATGTGAGCAAATTCACGCCTGTCAACCCAGTAGTCAGAAAACAGGGCAAAATTGTACATCAGGAGCTTTTATTTCATGAAAATTTGTATCTATTAAAAAGAGGGATGATATTACAGTAGTTGAATAATTGGTCATGAAGAAGTAGTGCCAGGGTACAGCAATAAAATGCTGTGTCAGCCCTTGGGTATAGAAAACCAGCTTAACATAGAGATATTGGGAGATGATGCTAGGTTGGGCTGCTGTCTGGGGAGATACTGCTGGAAAACTGCTCATGTGCTGTGACATTTAAAAAACTCAGTTATTTTTTTAGGGTGTTTCCATGTGTACAGGGCAGTGCCATGACTTTTTCTCTGTTCCTAAGTCCAATTAACAATTTTCTAATATAAATGTAGAGTTAGACTATTATCTAAACAAAGTTTAAAATTATCCTAGCTTTTTCTCCTGAGTCTGTGCATTTGGAAGGGAAACCAAAGTATTTATCAAGAAAACATTTGTCTATCACATAATCAAGCCCACAAGTGGCAAAGCTAAAATAAGCACATATGTGGGGTTTTTTTCCTTCATATCAACTGTATTTCATTTGAGCAGCTCCAAGAGAGGAAACAGCTTTGTTAAAAAGCTATCACTCATCCTTACGGCACCACAGGGTAGGACACACAGCCAGGTTTGATTGTGAAGACAGGTGAGCTCCTACATTTGTTCAGAAGGTGATTAAAAAAGGACAAACTCATGAGCAAAGTTCATTTTTCTTTTTTTTTTACTCATAGCTCATGCAGGAATATCTGGTGTATTCATTGCATAAAGCTTTTCCTGGTGAAGATCTCACATGACATATGTGCAATCCTCATGTTAAGATCTTTCAGGGGTGCAGAAAAGTTTCCTTGCTGAAATCTTATCAGGAAAAGAGCCTTTTAATATTGTTTAGAATTTAAAACAGGTCAAGTCCATTCAGTCAGGACTTTTTCTGAGGTTATTATTTTACGTCTTAAATCTCGTGCAGGTACGTACACACACGGAGACACACAGTCTGTATGGGAAGAGTATTCATGCTTAAAAGACTCATGTCTTTTTCCTTAGGCAGGAGGAATAGCTTAGCTGTTAAGGTGAACTAATACCCAGCAGCCACAGAAGGGCCCCTAGCCACATATAGGTGATTTACACACAAATAGGGATACTGAAGAAATTATGTTCCAATATTTATGCACTCTAATATTTGTTTTTCTAAATAAATGAAACATTTCTCTCTCACCACTAACAAGGCTCGAACTGTCACAAATTATCTTCAGATATTGCCAGCTTTAAGCTAAAAGGACTGACAATACAAACTGCCAGGAAGAAGATGCTTTATCCAAGGGGTGGAGCTGGACTATTTTGCTCACTGGACCTTTGAGGAAAACTCAGTTTGGCCTGACTTACTGCCTCAGTTTTCGCTTGTTGAGATGGGCTTTGGTGTGTGTCACATTTGGGTCTGGGCATTGCTCCAGGAAATGAGAAGTGGATATTCCCCCCAAGCCTCTCCAAGAGAAGAATTGTGAGTAGCCATACCCTGGGTACATACACACCATCTGTGCAGAGAACGGGATGCCTGTCCTGTTAAATCAGGAAAACAAGGTCTGGATCCTTCAGCCCTGCACCACAGTAGAAATTTTGTTCTTGGGAGGTCCTACACTTTGATGTGATACATTTCCCAGCAGAAGCAACTGCCATATCAATGGCTATCTGTCATTCCCATTTTTTCCTGATTTGCCCTGTTTCTGACACAGGCTTTCCAGGTGATGGGGAACAGCCACCTCCAGCATCTTTCAAATGCCTTTATATGTCCATCCAGATGCTGCACAGGGCAACCAAAATGCACACATCTTGACCTGTTCCTCTTTAGGAAATTCCCTTATGCCTCCTAATTTGCTTTATCCCAATCCTGGTGGCTATTAATGCAGAGGAAAGAGTGTGTTCTTTTACAAATATTGTTGCATACCTGGATTTGCTAAGTAACTTTACATATTTTTCATTTAAATAGCTGTTGGATTATTTTATCCAGCTTTCCATCTAAGGATGTTAGTGACTTATCACAAACTTTATGTAAATAAATATAAACAGTTATGGCAGAGCTTCAAACTTTAGGAATGATAAGAAATAAAGGGGTTGCTTGGGCAATATCTTACCTAAAGAATGAAAAAGAATGTGCACTTAATAATCTTCTTACAGAATGCCCTCAGGCATTATTAGGAGTGGCATTCAACTGACCAGGCACACTCTGTGCATTTCTATACCTGATCTAACCTGCAATGTTTCCCTTTTAAATCACAGACTCACAGAATCTTTAAGGTTGGAGAAAGACCTCTAAGATCATGCAGTCCAACCATTAACCCAGCACTGCCAGGGTCACCACTAGACCAGCACCACCAATGATACTCCCTCAGCACTGTATCTACCAGGTTTTTTCTGTTTATTTTCCAGAAGAAATAGAAACTTCCAAGAGCAATTGTTTTCATGTTAGAGGAAACTACCTGAAATACCTGGCTAAATAGGCCAGGTAAATGGAAATGCCCTTTTTGGTCATGTTTGTTGGCTGACACTGGTTCAAATCAAGTTCAGAATGTCTCCTAGACGAGGCTGATATTATTTAAAACTCTGAGCTCAGCTCACTGAAGCCTGGGCTACAAGGATTCCTCAGTCAATGTGGATTTACAGACCATGACTTGGGGGCACACTAATCTTCAGTTTTCTTCTTGGGATGTGCTCTTCCTGTAGACACAGCTCTGGAGACCAGGGAGGTGGAAAAAGGTGCATCTTGCCTCCACACTGGGACAGAAATATTTCTTAGAGCTGCTGAACTTTGAGCTAAGTTTTTTTGAGAACACTGACATTTATCCCATTTCTGCCATGCTGTGGTAGAAACTTTTTTTTTTTCATTAAACATTAAATTCAATTCTTCGAGTCAGCAGACCCCTATCTCTCCTCAAGTTGAAAGCTCAGCCAAGAAAATGCAGTTTGTCCATGCAGTCCTTAAATAGCCTCCTTCACCTTAAAGAGGGAAGTAACATTCAGTGGACTTTCCAAGTCCTTAGTTAGCAAAAATAAGATCACAGGATGGGTCAGGCTGGAAGGAACCAGTGGCTCATCTGGCCCCACCTCCCTGCTCCAGCAGGATCATCCCAGAGCACAGGGCACAGGACTGTGTCCAGACAGTTCTGGAATGTCTCCAGTGAGGGACACTCCACCTCCTCTCTGGGCAATCTGTTCAGTGCTCGGTCACTGCCCAGGAAGGGAAATCTTCCTCCTGTCCAGGTGGAACTTTCTGTGCATCAGTTTCCATTGTC
Organism: Cettia cetti; assembly: GCA_013401135.1. NCBI lineage: Eukaryota > Metazoa > Chordata > Aves > Passeriformes > Sylviidae > Cettia > Cettia cetti. Next base: position 7,248 of record VZUI01088969.1, on the reverse strand, counting down.
TCTTTGTCTTGACTAGATCCAAATCACCCTCACCAGCCTTTTAGCTGATTTCTTGTAAATATGGGTTGATATTGTAGTGTCTCTTTCTAAACTAAATATGTAATATTCACATTTAGAATCTCACAGCCTTTGTTCTTGAAGACTTTCATTGATTGCTAGACAGTATTTTTAATCTTTTTGGAACACAAAGAACATCAATAGAAGGTAACACTAGAAGGAATTAGCTTTTTTTTCTTTCTTCTAAATAGAATAGGCCAAATAATTATATCCAGTTAGGCCTTGTTCAGCTAAGGCATGGCTTGTTGAAAAGGAGCATGTTTTACTTAAAAACTACACTCTTACATTTCTGCTTTTATTGCGTGTCGCAAAGCAGGGGTTAAATGCTGAAACAGAAACTTTTGGTGGAGGTGTATCCCAAAGTTGCAGGAGAGCTGTTTACTAGAGATAACAGGGTTCTGCTCCCTTCTACAACGGCCAGTGGGCCTGTCCAAACTGCTCCTGTGATAAAAAGGAACCTCAGCTAAGATGGATGCTTTGCATAACACCTAGAAGCTCTACCTATTATTTTGTGAAATCAATAAGAAATACTAATAATTTGATGTCTCTGTTTTAGTCTCAGGTGGTGTGAGTGATGAATCATGTATTTTATTGAATTTTCTTATGCTAATGTAAGTGTTTCTCTTGCTCCCCATCAGTCCCTTGTGCTTACTTGTAACAGGGCACTTGAAGTGGCTGTTCCTGCCTATGTGAAATCCCTTACAGAGTCTGGTTCTAAAGGCAAGCAGCATTAATCTTCTGAAAAAGCACAAGGAGATGACTTCAGACATGGCAGTGAATCATCTCAGTTATCTTTTCCTTACAGAGGACTGGCTGCCTCTAGGTTTCAAAATCCACTCTGTAGCTGTGAGTACACTAGCATTTGTGTTGATTCTGCATCATGCCAGAAGAGCACTAGGAAAGGACACTTGTGAAGGAAGTTGAAGAGAATTGCATTGAGTCTTGTGCATTAGGAAGAAATTCTTTACTCAGAGGGTGGTGAGGCCCTGGCACAGGGTGCCCAGAGAAGCTGTGGCTGCCTCAGGGATGTGTCAAGGCAGTGTCCAAGGCCAGGTTGGATGGGGCTTGGAGCAACCTGGGATAGTGGAAGGTGTCCCTGCCCATGGCAGAGGGGTTGGAAATGGATATTATTTTAGGTCCTTCCCAATCCACACCATTCTGTAGTTCTATGATTCCAGAAGTCTTTTGTTCCTCAGTGACCTTTCATGATGCATTCCTTACTTAAATCAGGACACAAGAACAGGTCAATCTGAGCAATCCCAGAAAACCTCCTGTTAAGTGTGGCTCTTCCATCATTTATACAACCATCAGCCTCTGAAGGCTGAGCTGGGGTGTTCTCAGTGGTACAGCATCAGGGTGTGGTTTAGTGGTAGCATGAAGTAATTGGTCTGACCCTCATAAGGATTTGTCAAGCCAGAGAGAGACAGTAAATATTAAATTTCTATGACTGAGTGCTGTAAACTCTGAGCCACACCACAAGGTAAACCCCAACATAAACTGTTCTTTCATCTGTGCGTCCACACTGACTGACAAGTTCTAATAGTTTTGACCTTGGCACAAGTGGCAAATGTGGGTAAAACAATTAGTACATAACAAATTCCTCTAAGAAACTCCCCTATTGTTTGTTTTTCCTGTGTACAGCTAACATCTCCTCCGCTGGCTGAAGGTTAGGCAAGTGGTGACTTCTTTGTTTGCAGCTTGAATGCTGACCTGATGGAAGACATGATTTGTGACCTTCATAATTAATTTACATTACTGTTTTTTAATTGTCAGGAAGTAGGTGGTAAATCACTGAAAATCCCGAAGTAGTCCTATGCTATTGAACTGACAAGATGAATTTATTATTTCCTCACAATGGGCCAAAACTAAATTCAATTAACAACTACAACTCAACTTACTATCAAAAAATCAACACTCCTTCCTGGACAAGCCAACACAGGAAGTACTACAATGAATTGGGAGTCAGTAAATATGAGTATGGAAGGAAAAATTACCTCAGTGGAAAAAAACAAACTCTGAAATGTTCATACCAAGCTGTGAAAGGTACAAGTTTTCGTGCAATTGCTCATTAGATGCTACATTCTCCTGAGATACCTCTCATTTACCTCTAAACCGTGCATACAATGTAGATAACTCATATAAAACTGGATAAAAATCTTTATACTGGTTTGTTCAACTGAGTTGTCTAGATCTGCAATGACTCTTAGTGCAAGGCTGCTGGAATAACCTGAGATCTAAAGATTTAAGCTTTGTTTGTGCCATGTTATGGTTAATATTATGTCAAAATGGTCTGGATTGGTTTTCTGTTTCCAGTGCACTCATCCTTATGTTTATTGATTGCAGGAAAGATGGTCTAAGGCTCATCCAGGAGGCAGGGCAAAAAGCAAGATCAGAGATAAACTGAGGCAAAATGGTGCTCCTGGGCCGCTGGTAGGTGGTGGGAGAGGCTTCAAGGAGGCTAAAGCTCCTCAATGGTCATTATTAAATACTAGGCTCAGATGATGGTTGATATTTCTGGCTATTTTTACCTGCCCAGCAAGTTTCCACATCTTTGGGTGGCATCTCTCTTCTCACAAGGTTTTTCTCCTTGCCTTCACACTTTACAACTCGTTTTTATTTCACCTTTCCCCTCCAGGTTCTTTACACATTCCTTTTCCATTGCCATTTTTCTCATTTTCCCATTTATAAGCTGATTTCCTCATGAACACTGAACCAGTGCTGGAAGAAGCACCATCTGTGGAAGAAGCATGATCACTGCTTCTAACACCTAATTTATTGTGACTGACATTTTTTACCTCTTCAATCACCCAGCATTTGTCTCTTCAGGAGCATGGAATTTTTAGGTCATTGAGGACTTTTCCTGCAATTGTAGGAAGGTTATCACATAATAACTTCAATAAATATTTTGCTCTGTGTGCGTAAAATTTTTGTGTCCTTCTTCATTCAGGTGGAAGGCTGCTGCTGACCTTTCCAGTTTTAATGCTTTGAAATTGACTGTTTTGCTTAAAATAAAGAATAAAATTCAAGATGTTGAGAAATATCTCTTGCCATAAGAAATAGTGGCACCTGCACAGAAGCCACTCCTAGAAAGAAGCATCAGCTTAAGAATCTCTTCTAGGAGACATTTTCTGGTATGTTGTTAGGTGAGCATGGAAAACTACCTCCACCTTTTGCAACTGGAGCTGCAAAGCCATATTTACATAAGAGATGAATCCATTCTTGCTTTTAATTTACAGAAATTCTGTAATTTCTGTGCTTCAGAAGCAGTAGTGCTCAGAAACTGTCCCTGACTCCTCAGCGTGTCAGTTCTGTGCAAAAATCACAAAGGCTACAGTTTCATTTTTGCCAAAATAAGCCTCTTTTGACCCTTCAGCAATTACTTTGTGGGAAACATCATATGTGCCTGCACAAAGAATGCTGTATATCACTAAATAAAAACATTTAAAATAACATTTAAGATAACATTTCCTTTATTATCTTTAGTGTAGTTTTCTGGAATTTGTTTACATTGGGAAAAGACATTTTAAAGAAGATAGGTGAATGGTTTTGGCTGCCTTAAAAAACCCTGGTGGTTTAAAGTCAGCGAATGAAATAAAAAATCTTGTGGTTCATTCAGCAAAATAAATAGAAGCCATAATTTGATTTCAGTGTGGCATCCAGGGCTTTCTTCTTTTAATTTCAACACTTCATGGAGCAGTAGGGGAAAAGAAGAAAGCAGGGGAGTGTTAATGATGCAAAACACCAAGTGAAAAATATAATTTGATTTCAAATGGTCATTTCTGTGGAGAAAAACCCCAAAAATCTGATGATAATTATTTTAAAGAGTAATTTCCAGTTACATGTGTTGAGCCTTGGGCTCTCCATCAGTGACTGGATGAATATTTAACATGGCCCTTTTACATGCCAGTTCACTACCTCAACTTTTCCTGAAATTTTCCTTTCTCCCAGCATTGTTATTGATGTTGGTGTCAGAGTATCTGCTAGTCCCGGGGAGCAGTCTGAGGCTGGCATTTCACAGACCCCAGAGCAGAGGGCTGGGGTCAGTGACCAGCCCATGAACCCTCAGATGTCACCGGTGGGTTGGGAGGGAGCGTCACGTCCTCGCTTCTATCTCCCAGTGCCCCCTGTCCCCTCTGACTTGTGGTTAAGCTGAGATATAATTATTCTGGAGGTGTGGCTATCAAATGTGATATTATAATTTACAGGGCCTAGTGCTTTGTGGGCTCTTTCTCAGCATTCACCAATTAATCTTCCTTGCCCTGACTGTGTGGGTTTATCTCTGCCTTGCAGTTGGTGAGGCTGAAGCTTGCAGGTCAAATGTCTTACTCAGGGGTTAAAAGTCTTACTCACAGCTTAAAGTGGAGACAGGAGCTGTCAAGAAAGCTCTTAATCAGAGAGTCCATCTCCTGTTTTTTCACAGTTTAACCATGGCCTTTACACTCAGAGGACTCCCATTTTTGGCAGCTTGGCCTAGAGAGATGGGAGCAGCCTGGGGGTGGGAACATCCTCTCCTGTCCCTGCTCTGATGGACATTTTCTGCTTGGGCTTGCTCAAACATCTTACCACAATTTTATTTTATGGGAATAAGTTGGATAGTCTAACAAAACAAATTTACAATGTCATGTGAAGTTTTCCAGCATTTGCTTTCTATTTAGTATGAGGTCTTGAGGGAGTAGCCTCAAGTCGTGTCAGGGAAGAATTTGATTGGGTATTAGGGAGAATTTCTGCATGGAAGGGGTTGTCAAACTTTGGAATGGGGTGCCCTGGGAAGTGCTGAAGTCACCAACCCAGAAGGTGATTAAAAAGCATGTGGAAGTGGCACTTGAGGTCATGGTTTAATGGTGAAGGTCTTTTCCAGCCTTAATGATTCTGTAATTTCATGTTAACCTGACAGTGAGATTTGTCAAGAACAAGAGTGAGGAAAGTTTTGTGGAAGATTTTAACACAACAATAGATGGAGAAAAACAGGGGAGATACAGGCCCCTGACATTCAGCAAGACATTGGGATACTGAAAGTGATGACCTTCCCTTTGGTTTAGCCCAGAAACCAAATTTGGTAATGAAACTGCTGCCGCTGGTCCATTTTAAATATCAAAAATATTCTTTCTTCAGATACTGTCAGACTCTTAAGTTACTTCATAACCTGTGTTCAGAACTGTGTTTAAGGCACTTGTCATGTCAAGAGCTCTTACACCCCCCACCACAGATAAGGCTTAGACTTGTTCTGTAGTAGTTGCTCTTATCATCTCTCAGCATATGTGCTTCTTGTGAACCAGAGTAGAAATTGTAAGAAATTCATGGTGTTATTTGCTTCTTGCCGGGACTAACACCTAAAAGGTATCACAATTCAGAACAAACCAAAAAGCACATCCTAGTGTCAAAAATGAAACCACTGTCAAGACCTCAGTATGAAAAATAACTTTGTGAAAAAACAGGCAATTAACGGAGAGAAATGTCATTTGACGTGCTGGATCTCAGCAAATGTCATATTGTTTTTACCTCATCTGTGTGTGATAAACCCAATTTCAGCTTTAACAGGGAAATGAACAAGAAAATGGAGTACCCAAGCACTCCTTGATGTCAGCTCTGAGAAACAGGAACACCCAGGCAGCATTTCATCTCACCTCCTATTTGCTCTATTGCACACCAGTAGGGAAGCAGAATCTTTTGAAATCTCCTACAAAAGCCCAGAGGTTGTGCCTGGATACCCTGCAGTAACCCAGCAGGGTGCCTGGTGCTCCAGGGTGGCAATTCAAGTTTTAGGAGATCCCTTCCAGCTCCTGCTGCTGCTGTGCTCAAACATCATAGCTGGATATCCAGAGCATGAAACCTGGCTCCCTGGGGAGGGAGTTCTATCAGAAATCTCTGACAATAAACTAATTCCTTCTTAAATATTCATTGGCCCAGATAAAGGGGGAGGAAATAGGAAAGAATTGGAAAATAACCCAGAGAAACCTGAGAGTTTTGCCAAAATTATACATCTTACCATAAGAGAATTGGGGTTTTACAGGTTAGTGTTATCTGATGAAAACACAAGTATTTTAGGAATTTTTCACCACCTTTAGTTTGAATTACACTCTCTACAAATCATAGAATCAAAATTTGGGTAGGATGGGAGCTAAAAGACCATCATTCCACTCCCTGCCATGGGTGGAGTGAACACTATCCCAGGGCGTTCCAAGCCCCATCCAACCTGCCCTTGGACACTTCCAGGCATCCAGGGGCAGCCACAGCTTCTCTGGGCAACCTGTGCCCTCAAAAGCAAAGAATTTCTTCCTTAAATCCAATCTAACCCTGCTCTCTCTCATTTTGAAGCCATTTTCCCTTGTCCTGTTGCTCCATGCCATTGTGAAAAGTCTCTCTCCAGCCTCTTTGGAGCCTTGCACAGTGGCAGTGGTCGTGAAGGTGAAACTGAGCTTCAGGAAGCTAGAAAATTAAGGCTACAAGAATCAGTAATTCATATTCTGTAAACCAGACATTTCCCTAATTTGATACTCTCAATTGTTTTAATATTATGGTAATTTGAGCAGCAGATACAGAATGAAACAATAGAGGGGAAGAAAACACTGTCAAACTGCTTTTATATGTTTTGATTATTTATGGAGCCAATATTAGCTAAGAAACTTTATGCAAGCAAGAGTTAAAATCAGGCCACATTAGGCCCAGAACTTCAATATCTAATAAAAGGAGATATCCTTTATGCAGGTAGAAAAATGAAAAAAGCAATGCAGGTTCATGTCTGGGTATGGCTCACCCTCTTGTGTCTTTATCTAGAATTGCAGTCTTGTGAAGAAAATTATTTTTACTGGCCTGAAATAAGAAGGGAAAGTGGTAAGTGAGCTCTGCCCTGCTTGAGGCTGGTTTATGTGATTCAAGGCCTGTGGAAAACCAGGACCCTTTCAGGAGCAGCTGGGTCTGGTGGGACACTCCAGTGGAAGGTTAGTGGGAAAGAGCCACAGGAGTAAAGGTACCATTTATCACCTGCAGGCTGATGTAGCAGAATTTTTGTGATTAGGTCAGAGGAAAAGTCACAGTTATGACATGTTCCTCTTGTTTTCCTCTACAAAAATTACCTCCCTTTTTGCTTTGTACTTCTTTTCCTTTCTCACCCACGCTCACATGTATAAAAGAACATCAAAATATTCATAAGGAATTTTCCAAATTTTAAAAAATAAACAAACACCCCCCCCC